>CANUEP010077497.1:0-283316 GCA_947857235.1 Jatropha podagrica | reverse complement strand
AATTAAAAATTTATTTGGATTGAATATATAAACATGGTCATGTACATAGCAACTTCATACCTTTTTAAAAAAATACTAGAAAATCTAGAAAAATATAATTATAGATATATAATAAGAAGGAAAAAGAGAAATGACAACTTTTATTTTAGATAAAGCAATGACATTACCACAAAAAATAATACCATCAAGGTCTTCCATAAATAAATTAAACCTATTAATAATCCATCAAGCAATAATAGAGCTAATAAAGTCCAACAAGTATATATATACCAACTAACAAAAGTATGTCTTGTCAACATAGTTTAATGAATAAAACATCCACCTATCTAAATATTTCACCAATTAACAAAAAGTAACCATTTAAAGTAATCATCTAAACATCTTAGTGATTCATTTGTTCCATCTTATTCTTAAGCCATAGGAGTTTGATATCATCATCACATGCAAAAAACCTTTCAACTAAGTGCCCATTATCCTTCAAAAAGTCAAGTGCCTCCATACATTCCCACTTATCCATTCCCAACTTTTTTAGTTATGTTGTAATTTCAGTTGTTGAATAAATGCGCTTGCTACTATTTGTAATTGCTCTTGCAATTTCTTTCATTGATGCAGTCACTTCCATTATCTCAGCAGCAATGATATCAGACTTTTTCCTTTTAGTACCTTTAGAAGTCTTTTTTGATTGTCTAGCAACTGATGAGACATTGTCAATTGGTGATGGTGCATTGAAGTTAGAAAAAGAATCTACTTGATCAAATGAATTTTCAGTATTCATTTGCATCTCATCAGTATCATTGATGCTTACATCTCCTTCTGCCCACCACCCGCAAACTTTTCCCTTTGCACTTTCAGCACCATCTCCATTTGCTCTATCTTTTTCAAACAACTCGCGAGCATTATCCAAAAAATAGAGTTCTTTGTCACGTACCAACTTATAATCAGGTTTCACCTACATTAAAGTATTCATGTCAAGTTAAGAGTTTAGTAATAATATTATAAAGCAGATACTAAAAAATTATTACAAACAAGTACAATAATACATACACAGAAATCAAAGTTTACATGAGTAACATACCTAAATTACACTGTCCTAAACACTTGGAGTAGCTTCAATCTTTTTTGTAATATCATTCCATCCAAACCCACTTTTCTTATCTAACAGCTCAACAACTAAATACATTAGTTTTTGAATAGTTTTTAATCTATTAACTGCTTTTGCCTTATTAACTGTCTATCCTATCTTTTGAAACTCAATGTTAAGAGAAATAATAACTGTATTCCAAGCATTCTTGTTAAATTTTTTCTCCTCCTTATTGTCCTTAGCTTTTTCTTCTTTCATAAGATCAAGAAGAAGTTGGTCCATCTCTCTTGGCCACTTGAAATACTTTTCAATTTTTCCAATTGAAGTAGCTTCAACTTCATCTTGCACTTGTGTGTCCATCTACTTTTGATATCAAATAAACCAAAATATGTTTAAAACACATCCATTACTTAGTTCAAGTATGATTGATAAGAATAAGAAGGTACATATAAGTTCTCAAATCAATAAAACAAGTAAAAATAACAAATATGTTCTCAGATACATAATTCAAATAATTCAATCACAAAAAAATCTAAGAATTATTTATATAATCTATCCACATTTGAGCAACTATGTAATCTCAAATTTGCACTCCTTATCTAGCATTAGCATCTCTGGCCACTTGTGCAATATCTTGAAATTCAATGGGATCTCCTAACAACTCATTATCTACTTGCCGTAAGATGTCTTCATCCGGACCATACATCATAAGAAAGTTATGTAAAATGCAATAAGCAAGTACAATCTCAGACCTGGTTTCAACATCATAATATGCTTCTGTTCCACTAGCTATGATAGGAAATCTTTTTTAAAGTACTCCAAATGCCCTTTCTATTGCATTCCTTAATGATGCATGCCAAAGATTGAACAATTCTTGTGCATTTTCAAGAGGATAATGTGAGTACTCTTTCAAATGATATATGGTACTTCGATAAGGGGTAATGAAACCTGATCTTAAAAGATAGCTAGCATCCATTAAATAAAATTTACCTAGCATAAATTTAAAAATATGTTTCACTAACCACTCAACTAAAAAATTAATGAATTCAACTATTATTTAATTAAAATTACCTTGAGGGACTTTAAGGTTATCTTCCCTTGTTAAAGCATTTTCTAATATTCTTGAATCTGAAGCTGATCCTTCCCAACCCGGCAACACATAGGTGAATTTCAAATCAAAGGTGCAAGCCGCTAATATATTCATTAAGGTATTCCTTTCTTTCCTCTATATCTAGGCACATCTCTTTTTGAAACTTTAACACGAATGTGTGTTCCATCAATAGCACCGATACAATTTTAAATAGTAGAACTTAACTAATAAGAATATTAATGTAAATATGTAATATAACTAAAGGTCATAACCCTAAGTTAACTAACCTGAAAGTATGGATATAATCTTCCTCCGCTATTTAAAATTTCTGAAGGAATTGTAGAACCATCATATTGCACCAAAAATTCGTCTTTTAATGATATAATTGCTTTAAGAACTTGGTGAAAATGACAACTTACGGTCTCTCCACTCCGCCGAAAGAAAAAGTTTACAACATGATTTTTCTCATTATGGGCCAAAATGTATAAAAATTTCGCCACTTGTTCCTCAACACTACTGTAATTGTTATCGTTGAGCAATTTTTTTCTTTTTAAAATATTAACTAAAATTCTAAATGCTTGTGGCGCCATTTGCAAGATATTACGAGAATTATCGTTGGTTTCTATTTCATTCATTAATTCTTGCCTAACATTGTAGTTATTATTATTACTAGAGTCAAATAATGGTCTCTCAACATCTCGATAAAGACTTAGTAAGAAAACTAAATATCCAACATATGCAATAAAGGCTGCAATTGCATTTCTGTGAATGTCTCTCATATTTCCTAAATATTTAACACGAATATGTTAATTGACATGAATATGTTAATTAGTAAAATAATTACATAATATATTTGAGATCAATATCGATACAGATAAAAACATGCAAACACATATATGTGTCAGCATGCAAATCCCATTTATAATAGACAACAACTCTCAGGAAATTTAATCTTGCAAAGAAAATATAATTTTAAGCTATTATGAAATTACCAAATCTCAAAAAACAAAAAGCATGCAAAGTAAATTTATTCAAACAAACAATTTAAAGTTGCAATGATATGTAAAATGATAGGTCAACTCATAGATTTTCATGATAATTAGTCCTAGATGATGACAAAAAGAAAGAAAGTAGTGGGTACTTAAATTAAATGTGCAGTGTCTTATCTTGCATATATATCTGTATAATGGGTTGTTTTGGTTTTGGTCATTGATGAAGTCAGTAATCTTGTCTATGTGGCTTACTTGAAGGACCCCAACTGCCCCAAGCATGGATCATGACCCAATTAAAATTAATAGTTAATGTAAAGGATGTGTGTGATTTAACATTTCAACCTATTCTACCATTCCAGCAGTTCATATGCCTATTTTTTTCACCAGGACCCTCTCAACCTCAACTTGTGAAAATTTCAACCAATCATTCTTTTCAATCAATTTTTTTTTTCTTCTTAAGTTAATAGTCAATGGTGCCTGTTGTGTCATAGCCTTAATTGACGGGCGTGAGGCTGTTGTCTCTAATGTTGAAGATTACAGGGCTATTCTTTGTTAAGGAGTAGCTGAAGCCTTACAATATATCATAGGACAGAACACAATAGCAAATATGCAACTGATTAATTTACTTGGAGCAATTATACAGTTGTGATCATAGCCCTTACAATATATTATGGACCAACTTCAAGAAAAAGAACAAACAAGAACACCCCAAAAACCTCATTCACTTCATTAAAGCATTTTATCAAACATATAGTGGATGACAGAATAATAGTAACTAAATCTAAAACAAAAAGCAAGCTAAACTATCAAAAATCACAAACTAAACGTTTGTAAACCCATCAGCCTTAACGTTAACAATTTTTTAAGCTATTCATTCAAACCAAATTAGTTCAAAGGGGAAGAATTCGAATTATATTCACAAATTTATGCAAAAAAAAAAATAAATCTTACTAACTTACTCTTCCATGGATTAGAACGGCAGCTCAAACAGATGGTAAGGAGGAGATAGGCTGAAGAGACAACGAAAGATTGTTGTCTTGGAGAAGAGAAAGTTAACGTTAAAGAGAGAAAGTTGAAGTCAATAAGGCAGAAACGACGCATATTAAATAGTTTTAATAAGGGTAGTTTAGTCAATAAATATATTAGTGGATTGATTTGTGGAATTCATTTGCAAATTCTAACAATTTTAATAGAATTTAAACTAAACTTAACCAATTCCATGAAATTCAATTTATACCAAACACAAAAATTTAGATTTCTAAATGAATTCCACAAAAATTTATAGAATTCATTTGTTCCAAACGGGCTGTTAAGGATACTTTTAATATTTACCGTCACTTATCAGAAAAATTAACAGTTTGACCTTATAGTATAATGGAATTATAATATAGGGACTAAATAAAATAATTTTTAAAATTAAGTATTTAAGCAAAACCTAAGGCTATATAGTAATTGCTGCCATAATACCAAATTCATTAATTTTCGTGATTCTTTCCTTGTAGTCAGCTTATAATTTCCAGATTTTCTGATTAAGTTTATAGATTTCCATATTAATTTTTTGATTTATTGTTTTATTTTTCATATTACTTCTCTAAAAATACATATCAATTATTTACAAGCCTATAAATATGAGTTTCTTAATAAAGCCAAGAACACCGTAACATCCGAAAATTAGAAGCAAAAATTATGAAGTCAACGATCTTTCTCTTTGTTTTCTGTGCGATGCTGTTAGCTTCATCAACATGTATTCAAGGTAAACTATCATTTTTTCAGATTAAAAAAAAAAAGATTTTCTTATTATTTATAATTAAATAGATTATTTTATTTTAATTGTGTTTGATGTGCAGGAGATCTGAACTGGTGCCCTAATCGAGATGTATTTGTGGGAGGCCCTTGCGAAGGAAATGGCAGCACCCAATGTTTGCTCGACGTTTCGGGAAAATATGGAGCAAGCAGTATGCCAAAGAATTGCAGATGCCGCACCTTAGGATCTAATAAAAGACTTTGCCAATGTGAAATTGTTTGCACTAATCATCTTATGTAAGATTTCAAAATAATAATTTAATAATAGCCACAGCTGAGAAGATTGTGGTCTATTTTATTAATAATCATCTATTTATATGGGCCTAATATATTAAAATATTCTGAATTTTAGGAGCTTTTTGTAATTTTACTCTATATTAAATTTTCTTAATTTCAACCTTTCATAGTAAAAGAAAGAAAGAAAAAGTAAAAGGAAGAGGGCAACAGAAAAGCACCAGAACAAAAAAAATCCAAAGAGGAACATCAGCCCATGGACGCCGAATACGTCTCTTGTACTCTTTTAAGTTTGTGTAAAAGGTCTTGTAGTCTCATTTGTTTTCAAAATGACCTTGTAGTACCCTAAAATTTATTCTTTATAATAATTATATACCCGATCAGAATAATAAACTGATTGTACATAACACGGATGAATGACGTGAAAAATTATAATTTAAAATCACAATTAATTTTGCCTTGTTGAATATGCAATAAAAAATTCATGAATCGATCCAAATTAAACTTAAAATAATCCTAAATTGAACCAAATTAGCAACTAACCCAAAATCTCACCTCCCCTTCCTAATTACACCATAGTCCCCTTCCTTATCTCTTTCGTTTTTTGTTCACCGAAGTTCAAAGCTCCGCCGAGCTGACCACTTCACATAATCAACAGCACCTTTAACCACCACTTTTTGCCTTTGTTCCTATTCAAGCGGCGCTAATGAGAGAGACAGAGGGGTTTTTTCTTCTTTCTTTTGGCGTTTTTGATGACTTGAACTCAAGTCGTGCCAACTAGAGCAATATATCGTCGTTCCTCTGACGCTTCATTTCCTGTCTCTCTCTTTCTCTCCCGACTAGCGCAATAGAAGCGAGTCGCAATCTCACACTCCTCTCTTTCTCTTTTGATCTCTCTCTCTCTTTCTCTATAAGCATTACTTTTTTGCTTTTTCGGTAAGACTAACCACAAGCTGGCAAGATCAATCCCTAATAACTTCATCAACTATCGCTCTTATCAACTCTAGCCACCATAGTGAGATGAGATTAGTTTAATTTGGGAATAACCATATTTAGCTTGAATTTGTAAGGAGGAAATAAGATGAAAGAGAAAATAAGTTTAATAATATTCTAATTTAGTTAGTAATAAAAAAATATTTTTTAATGATTTAAAATGTCATTTAGTACTATTTGTAAAACTTCACCCACAGAAAAGAAAAACAATTGATTTTCATGCATTGATGACTAGATTAATAAGGGTGTTATGTTAATAATTTTATAATTTTAGGGTGTCACAAGTTTCTTTTGAAAATAGAGGAGGCCAAAAGAAAAAAAAGGGAAAAAGCCACGAGAACATAACAATAATGGCATCGACGTACCTCGGGTTGACCCGGACAACGTTTGTATATAATTATGGATACAAGGTTTGCCATGTAACAACGTTTCCCTTTGGAAGTCCCTAACTATAAACTATAATCAGAAATTAAAATTGAAAACCCTCTTTCAGACAAGCTTTCCAGTCCAAAGCCCCTCCCCTCCCTTGCTTGCTCGCTCGCTCCAACCTATTCTTCACCTCTCTGCAAAAATATACAAATCACATCATTTTTCTTTTTCACCAAGCCCCTTTCTTTCTCTTCATCCATATATACACACATCTATGCATTTGTAGCTTCATCATTGCCAATTGAAATGCTTTAGAAACAGAGCAGACTCCTGGCGGTTCTTGTTATGGACTATGAATTTTCAGATAGTAGCGGTATGTTTTCTTTTTCAATTAATTTCTTTATTTATTCAAGCATTGCATATGCAAGAAAAGATTGTTTCTTGATAACTGATTCTTTGTGATAGGTAGGATTGGTTTTTGAGGCTTAGGGTTTTGTTGGGTTGGGATTAATTGGCCATTTTCGGTTTTGAAGAGTTGGTGATTGGACTGGGAGCTTTTTTTATTCACGTGAATTTGATTTTTTCTTTGAGGATGTATATTAGGGTTTTGGGTTTTGAATAGCAAATATGGGGTTATGGACTTTTCAGTTTGAAAATAACAAGTCATTTTGAAGTCTTAAGTTTGGATACTGAGTGAGATTGATTTGTGGTTTCGCTTGCTAAGCAATTCTCTATTTGCATTTTTTAAATTATTTGTCATGATTTGTGTTGCATATAGACAATAGTTCTATTAAAAAGGAAAAGAGAAAGGTTTTCGCTTGAAAATCTTATTACAATTTATTGCTACTTTATTTATTCATATCTTATATGGCACGAAGCTATTGCTCTTAGATTTTATGTCTGATTAAGTTTAAGCATGTTTGAATAATGAAGGTGAGTAAGAGATAGGTGTACGGTGTTTTCTTTGATCTATGCAAATGCCATCATTCAATTGGCTATGTTGTAAGGGTCATTGTCTATGGTTGAAATTGTGTTGAAATGTGGAAACGTAGAGCAACTTATTCTTGTAGAGAAATTAACATGAGCTCAATTTGGAGCTTGAATGAAGGAGTCTACTTGTGTATGGGACGGGAAATAAACATGAGGGTAGGTTGATTTGGAAGTTCAAATATGTGAACAATTGAAATAAAAAGAGAAAGAGAAAGGTGAGCTTCAATGGAATCAGTTTGATAATTTGATCACATACTTCGAATTTGGAGATAGAAGAAATAAAATCTGGAAGCTTATCATTGGTAGATGGATAGATTTAGTATGGCTTTTTACTAGAATGTCCATGTCCTTATGTATTTTAGCAGCAACTAGATTGTCTAATGTGTCAATTGTTTAGTGTTATTTATTTATTTTTTTTGTGTTTAATCATGCAGTTTAAAACATAATTTTGTTCAACTCTGTTGAATTCTGTAGAAGTGTTTGAAAAATCATGTCTGAATATATGGCGTGATGAATCATACATTTACTAAGATTCTGTTTAAATATTTTACAATTGCAATTACTGAAAAATACTTACAGTTGCTTGTGGTCTTTCATTTGGAAAATAAAATCAATTTAGTTTTTAATAATCACAATCTATGTTTAAAACATACCATATTTGGAAATAAAGTATGAAGCCTAAAGAAAGCACTTCTATGTTCATGCATTTCTTTGTGTCTCTATTTGATGCCAAAATATGATATGAAGCTTAGAATATCAATAAAACTTAAAAGTATGGACAATGGGTCAGTTGCGACTAAAATAGCCACCCCTGAAAAGGAGGAAGGAAGGCCACAAACAAGTGCATATCTTTTAGATACTTGTTCTAAATTTATTTTTTTTCACATTGCTACTTGTCACGAAATCTCCAAAAACTGCAGGTACTGACGACGATCTACCTCCATCACATCAAAGTACGATTCCAAAGGGAGAAAGAATTGTAGGAAACGGAAGATCTGCTGTAGGTTCCACCGCATACTCTAGATTGCATACTGACATGGAGGCTCAAATTCATCAGCTTGAACAAGAAGCTTACAGCGCTGTTTTGCGTGCTTTTAAAGCTCAATCTGATGCCATTTCTTGGGTATTTATTTTCTCTTTCTTTTAAAATTTAATCTTGCTCCTTGGTTGTCATAGTTAAATGCTTTGTCGGTTCTCTTATGCAGGAGAAGGAGGGTTTAATAACAGAACTCAGGAAAGAGCTCAGAGTATCAGATGATCAACACAGAGAGCTTCTGACCAGAGTTAATGGGGATGAGATTATTAAAAGGATCAGGTTCAGATCTTTTTGAAACAGCTATGATGTGAGAATTGATAATAATATAAAAAAATGGCTTATGCATTGGAAAAAAATTACAGGGAGTGGAGACAGGCAGGCGGACACCAAGCTGCCAGGAGCAGTGCATCACAGCCAGTTCATGATATTGTACCTAGTCCTAGTATTTCAGGATCCCGCAAAAAACAAAAGACATCTCAAACGGTATTTTCTCTAGTATTTATGTGGTGTCAATTGGCTTTAAGATCTCTGTCAATATATCTGTCTCCATGCACTATGAGCTGCAAATTGATGGCCGACTGAAAGCCTTAGACCTTGTCTTGGATCTCCTATTTCTTCCCCTTCCTTTTGCAGGGCCAACCGATGCCTGCTTTATCTTCTATGAAGTACATGCAGTATTCCTCTACAGGTCCTGCTGGAAATCATCATTATGTCAGCCGTAGTTCTTCTGGTAACTTTGGAGCAAGTGAACCTGCTGAAGCAACAACTTCTAATCCATTAATTGGAAGGAAAGTATGGACGAGATGGCCTGAGGATAACAACTTTTATGAGGCTGTGATAACTGATTATAACCCTGCTGAGGTATGTTTAAGGATTAAACGGCATGCATGATAGTTCTTTTTTAAGACCCATTTAAGAACGAGGGATCTAGGTTTAAGGCACTGTAATTTATGAAAGATGACTTCTGCATATTTTAGGAGCTGTGGCCTGTCTTACTTTTAGATCTATGAAGGTCTCCACTTGTTAGGCACTAATTATCTTGACTGTTGAATGTTGTTTAGGTTTTACCCCTGAAATTGATGGCTTTGGCTGTTGAACCTTGCAATCGAAAGTGTGTCAGTTGGGTCCCTGTACTTTTGAGAGTATCACTATCAAGTATGCACTTGACTGACTTTAAACACGTGTGATGCAAGTGTTGAAAGAGTTTGTCTAACCAGATATAGAAAATTGTAAACCATCGACAAAGAGGGCTCTTATTTTATTATTTTTTTAGTGACAAAATAATTTCAGAAGAAGTTTAAATATTCTGCAGGTAATGCTGCACATAATGATTTCAAAACTACAGAGGAATTATATGTTTCATGAGAAGGTTAATTTCTTGGTATTTGCTTGTGATTCCCATGAGTTTTATATGGCTTTTTAAGGGAGTTGGCTTAAAGGTCAAGAAAAGCAATGAGGCTGTGAAACATGGTGGTTTTCTGGTGGTGGAGGGAATTAGAGGTGAAAGTGAGGGATTACTACCAGTCATTGTGAACTTCGATTGACTTAGTAAGCCAAAGGATTGAAGAGAGGGGGGCCAACAGGGATGGTTGCTGGATGTGACAGCGAGGTTCTCTTGAATGAAAGATTGGGATTGTGTTTGGTATTGTAGATGATCTGAAGAGGTAGTAACGTATTGTGGTGGTGATTTTGTGGAAAAGATTGTCTATGGTTTAGTGGGGATTCAATAGACAAATGGAAGAAGATGAAAGAGAACAAGAATAGGAGTGAAGTGAGAAAAAGAGGGGGCAAGCAAGTAACTTCCTGGACTTTGTTATTCTGTTTTCTATGTCCAATTTTTATTTCTGTAGAGGGCTTGAAGTTGGAGGATTCAATAGCTAAAGCCAAGAAATTCAGGGCTTAGATATAGTTTTTTCCTAGTTTTTAATTACTAATTGTTCTGTTGTTCTGAATCCATGGTTAAATGATTGTTCTACAATGATTAATTCATGGAAGCCTTCACCTAAATATTCTTTATCTTTTTCTATGTTGTCAATCTCTCCTTCCCTGTATGTTCCTCTTTTCTTGACTATTTAGCACCATGTTTAATATATGCTTTTATCATGACAATTATGATTCAGTCTCAGTCTCAGTCACTTGATTTTGCTAATTTATAGGGCCGGCATGCTCTGGTCTATGATTTACATACAGAAAAAGAGACATGGGAATGGGTTAATCTCAAAGAGGTAAATTGATGATTTTTTGTGTGAGCTAATATATTCAATTTGGTTTTTCATTATAACAGTTGTTACTTTTGTGCTGTAACAACTTGAAAATTTTGTGCATAGGCACTATTGATATTTAAATTAAATTAATATAAGTGGCAAGGTTGTTTCATATGCTTAGATAACTTCCATTAAATTGATGATTTTTTGTATGAGCTGATATATTCAATTTGGTTTTTCATTATAACAGTTGTTACTTTTGTGCTGTAACAACTTGAAAATTTTGTGCATAGGCACTATTGGTGGTTAAATTAAATTAATATAAGTGGCAAGGTTGTTTCATATGCTCAGATAACTTCGATTATGTCGTTAGAACTTCAGAGCTGTGAATTGGCCATGCAAGTAAGTTTGTTAGGGCCCCATGTAATCTTGTGATTTAGCTGATTGGACAGTTAGAACAGTGTCATTTGGAGGAATGTTGACTTTTGCCTTTATTCATCAGTTTAAGATAGAAGATTAATGCATTCTTTTTAAGATTCATGATTTCATTATGTTCTACTGAGGGTTGAATATTAATTTACTAATTTTGCTCCATTTTATATCAGGAGCACCAGTTTATTTTGGACTGAACTTCTGTTTTTATGATGGTTTGATTCAGATAATCTCTTACACCAAAACTAGATTCTATTATTGGGCTTTTCTCTGAAAAAACAAATAACAAAGATGAATAAGATATGGAAATAGAACAACAAAACCAGTAGAGTACAGGAATATAAGAATTAAAACATGAGGCAATTGGAAGGAATAAATTAAAGAAAAACTGAATTTACTAATAGATATGAAATGAAAAGGGAAAATATTATCATTTAACCATTCATAGGAGTATGCCTGATCACATAAATAGGGGGTCAGTGAACATTAGCAACCATTAATAGATCTTCTAAAGGGACCAACTTTGTACTGTATCTGGATGGTTTGTGCAGTACAAACATGGATAATGAAATTTGTTTTGAAATTTTAATTTTGTTGTGTTGATTGCAGAATTATATTTTTATTATTTTTCCTGTAAAATTGGTTAGATGCCATACACATATCCAACTTGGCCATTGGTCTTGAACAACTTTGTTAATAGTTTTGTTTGGGGAAGGATTGTTGAAAGTTGATTTCTATGATAAAAAAGAATACCAATGATCTGAAAGAACATCATAAATAAATTTGTAACATTAAGATAACCAATTGGATCACTACTGTATTTGAAAACTCAAACCCCAAGGTTGGAGTCCAGTGATAAAGCATAGTCCAGCAATAGGTTCTTGGTGGGTGATTGATGCATTGCAGAATTAGCATTGCTGAAGAAGTCTCAACTAATAGCATTATTTGTCACCTCTAGGAAGCTTACTCTTTTGCTATGCAAGTCATAGTGGGTATTTCTCTTTCCCTGCCTTAACTTTGCAAGATGAAAGGAGTAGCAACAGGTAGTAGAATAACCAAATGATGCTCACATTATATTACCATATGACAGACCAGCTTTTTATTACCCAAGTGGGCTTTTGGAAGCAAATATGGGTCAAGTTGCTGAACTGGATTGGATGTACACATATTGCTGCATTGGACCATTCTCTTAAGGATAAATGTTCAATTTGGCCTTTGAACTTTTACTAGATGTCCAATTTTGTCTAGAATTGACTTTTAGACCAATAATAACAAAATATTAAGTTTTCAACTTTCAAAATAATAAGATATTCAAAAATTCAGAAATTAAAAATTGAAAATTGAAAATTAAAATCCCTGTAATTCTTCACTGTTTCAGCAAGAAGATTGAGTTCTTTTTTTTAATCTCATTTTCTGAATTCTTAAATATTTTATTATTTTAAAAATATTTTAAATGTATAAATATCTTTTTTTTGGCTAAAAATGGGGTAAATTGATTTTAAATGTATAAATATTTTATTATGTCCTCTAGTGAGACATCTAGTGGAAGTTCATGAGCCAACTGAGCATTTATCCTTCTCTTAATTTCCTATGTTTCCCTTTGTATCATACATTAGTTTGCTTTATCTATATAAGGTTCCCGATTGTCTCTCGTCTTTTTCCCCCCAGGTAAAATCATTTTAAAGCGGAAAATGTTTGTATCCTTCTCTTTACAGATATCTCCAGAGGATATCCGATGGGAAGGTGAGGATCCAGGAATTTCTCTTCGTAGTGTTCATAGTGGGCCAGGGCGTGGAATGAGGAAATCCTCAAGCCATGGTGGATATCCTAGTTTTGGAAGAGGGAGGGGATCCATAAGGGGTCAATCCAGGATTCCGCCAAACCAGAATGGTTTTGCAATGAAAGTTGCTGATGAAATTGAATTGTTCAACACAGTTGCACTAGTTCAGGAGGTATGCATGATACTCTGGAATTGGTTTCACATGACATGTTGTCAGCTTGTCCATTTTTTGTTGCTGAAATGTTCATGTAACAGGTGGAGAGGGTTTTTGCTTTGAGCCATCCTGATCCCCTTGAGCTTGAGAAGGCAAAAAAGATGCTACGAGTAAAACCATTGTCCCACCTGAGTCATTTCATTTTTCTCTTAGCTGCTTGTTGATTACATGCTTTACTGTTTTGCATGATCCAGGAGCATGAACAGGCACTAGTTGAAGCAATTGCGAGGCTTGCTGATGCATCTGATGGTGAAAGTGGTAATGAACACATGCATATGTGAAGTACCTGTGCATCTGGTTGTCTTAGAGATCACAGTTACCTGTTATAATGATCCTGTTTTGAGGGAAAATTTTGTTAGCCTGTTTATTAACTCAACTTTCATTCATGATCTCACATCACTTTTCTGATTTTAGCATTATCTTTTGATGGTCATAATTCGAATTTGTGTGGACCTTTTTTTACTTATGAAAGTATTCGTGTAGCTGAAAAACAAGTCTAGGGTTATAGCTGAATTGCTAATATGCCAATAAGGCTGGATATTAAAGTAGAATTGAATAGGCAGTTAAAAAGCTAGCAGCAGATGCAATCAGGATTAGCTTGTTTCTTGATTTAGTTAATGTGAATCTCTTTAAGTTTCTTTATTTTCTGTCTTTCAAATCAGGTGAACACCAACTCTTGCATGAGCAAGCAATGGAACGAGGATAGAGTTCGATAAGAAGAATTTGGCAGAAAAGCTTTAGTGGTTGTTGAAGGGCTCCTGGTTGTCAGTATGCTGATTGAATGTCATCAAATTGCATCAACCAAGCAAGAACCGACATTTTTTTCCCTTTCCTTTTTCTAATTTCTGATTCTTTTTCTAGTTGGATTTCTACTTCTAATCCATTCAATCAAAATTTTACTTGTAACATATAATAGATGGCCTAACTTTTTATGCACACTTGGAGAAACAGCCTCTTGTTCTTCCTTTGGGGGCGCTAGAAACTTTGTAGAGACTTAAATTTTTTCAATCCAGTAAATTGTTTCATTCATGAGTTTGGACCCTTTTGTACAATTATGCAGTGCAGCAGAAGGTATATAACAATGTAACGAGTTTACTTCTGTCAATACAACGGATGCTTTTCCTGACGTTTTTGTTTGCGTCGTCTTCTCGATCCCTTGAATCGTTGTTTCTGGATATTGCTTTTTGAGTTTTTGATAATTGTTTTCTGGATATTGCTGTTTGAGCAGTTGGAGTCATTAATTACAATCATTCGACAAAGTTTTCAGTTGACGAAACTTTTTTCTGTACAGCGAGATCGAGCAAAACAATGCTCTCAAATTGTTATTTCAACTAAAACTAAAGCAGTGTCTTCAAATTTTTTGGACAAACAGTTTCAATCTCAATCCAAACAGGAATGGATTTTTACATAATGCATTTTGGATTGAAAAATACCTTGATTCAAGAATTGGAGAACTGTAAACATTTTTTGCTGATATGAACCTGTTGATCTCTATCTACCTACAGTCTCTTCAATGATGCAAGAAAACGAACAATAACATCTGCAATTCGAGCATCATAAGTATTTCCTTCAATTTCAAAATGGCCAACTCCAAAAATAAGATGAGCTTCCACTCTGCCAGCAGCTGATAATAGTTTTTTCTCTAACTGTTGTACACTTGTAAACTGATCATTCGTGCCCATTACAAAAAGTTTCGGTTTTGGAGACTGTAAAATTGCTTTTTGATGCCTTCCAAACAAAAATGAGGCGGCCAGTCCAAATGGGTATCCAATACCTGCATATCCAATCACTTCCTCTACCTTATCAACTGCAGAACCAGCAATTGGAGCTCCTACAACCAACCAGAAATCCAAATTTCAAAGATTCATTTCAAATTATATTTACCATGTCAATGTTATTGATCTACCTATCTATCTACCTCTCTCTCTCTCTCTCTCTCTCTCTCTATCTATCTATCTATCTATATATATATATATATATATTAATCTGCATATATATTTCAAACACCAAAAGCCATGAATTTACGTAGAGATTAGGGTTTCAGAACCAAGCATACCTGCAGAGGAACCCACCAATAAGATCTTGTTGGAAGGAAAATTTTGGGATACCCATTTGCAAACAGAAACAACATCTTCAATTTCAGAAAAGCCAGTGATAGAACACCTGCCTGTGGACCTTCCAGCACCTCTCATGTCAAAAGTCATGGCAATGAAGCCTTTAATGGATAATCTCAATGCAAGTCCCTGCATAAGACTTTGACATCCACCAAGCTTTGAATATGGGTGCACCAGCACTATTACAGTGGCTGAGCTGCCGTTTACGGTGATTTCTTGGGGTGGCTTGAAGATTCTTGCTTGGAGAATTACTCCATCTGTTGTTGAAATCATGCATGTTTCCATTGCATTCCTTGGTGCCATAATATATAATATATAAAAACAAAATATATATATATATATATATATATATATATATATATATATTAAACAAAATAATAATGAATAAGATGTTGTGTTGATTAAGAGTCTTGGGAAGAGACTAATAAGAATAGGGCTTAAATTGCAAAGAATTAGGTTTGTTAATGTCAAGAAAATGTTATTTTAGGAGAAATGGTAGTTTCAATTGGCTATTTTTTAATGGGGTTTATTAGATTATTAATTATTTAATTACACAATGAAAACTATAACTTACATATGGGATCTTAAAAATGGAAAATGGAGATGTTAAATTGGAAACTGAACTTTATTTCTTTTTATTGTCCAAAAATGGAAACTTATTATAGGTTCAACAAAAATCTCTGAAAATGGAAAATATGTCCAATAGCACTCTCAATTGCATTTAAAGATGAGATTGTAAATTATCAAATTAAAAAAAAAATTCATTAATCTAAGCAAATAATGTTGCACATTAAGTTTTAATTTTTAAATAAATGTGCTAACTAATAATTTAATAACATAAATTCCCAAAACATTGCATAAAAATTAAATTAATAACATGAATTTGAAGTAACGCTGACTGATCTACTGCATCCAGATATTCAGGTTTTGATTCATTAAAAATACAAGCTTCGAGCAACAAAAATAAAATAATTTCTTATATTTTTCAAATTTTTATTGCTGTAAAATACAATACAAATATATAAGAAAAGAGCACTTGCGCCACACGTTGGCGGTTTGCGATTGGTACGACATTCCATCATTATTATTATTTTTTTTTCATTTATCCCAAAAAAATATAAATAGTAATCCAGTTGCGCCATGAAAAATGGAGAGAAACATAGTCGACGCTGTATAGCGAGGGAAAACGGCTCTTCAAATTATCCATGGTAGGGTTTTACAAGTTGTTGATTTTAATCTTAGTCTTCTTCTCGAACCCTGATTTCTGGAAATTGAATTTTTCCAATTTTATTCCCTTTCACTTTCCCTGTCTTCCCTGTTTCTTTGCTTGTCTCTGAAGTTTCTACAATATCCATGACCCGACCCGTGAAGCGCGAACGGGGCACTGTTACTTCTAGTAGGACAACAAGATCCAATAATGGTAGAGCCGAATTTGTGAGTTTATCGGGAGGTCCAGCGTCTGCCGGACGTGCAGCTCTTCGATCACGATACCTCGCCGTGAAGAACCTCATTAATGGTATTTTCTCCTTTTTCTTTTTTAGTTTCTCAAGGTTCAATTTTTTTTACCTGAGCTAGTTATTTGCGTTAAAACCACACGACAATTCATATTCGTAATTGTATTTGTGTTTTGAATTCTTTGTCATATATATGTATTTGAAATCTTGTGTAGGTGAAAGAGAGGATATTGGAAAAATTGATTCAGATAAGTTCAAGTCCGTCTTTCATGAAGTGCAAAGCTTGCACCAACAAGGTATTCATGTGATTGGCAAGTTTTTTTAAATTCTCTTCATTACTATAATTGTAGTTTCTTTGACATTGAGATCAACGATTGAAGTATTCATTTTGTTGCTTTTCTCTTATAAATGAATTTTATTTTTCAACTCTTTATTCCTGTAAAATTCAAGAAATGAATTCTTTTTTAAGTCATGAAGAAGTTGTACTTCTGGTAGTTATTGTTGATTCTACTTTGGGAATATACAGAATTGGTAATACGGGCTGTTGTAATTGGAGATCAATGAGGCTGTTATGATGGGCAGAAGAGACGATCAAGTTGTTTGGTTGTGTTAATGGCATTTGCAATGAAGTTAAAATGGTGGCAAAATCTAGGGAGGTGGTGTTGGTGTGTTCTCGCGGCGTAACGCTAGTCGTGGCGGCTTCGCAGTTGTTTTTGTAATTCTGCTTTTATCAAAATCTTTATCCATATCATGCCATTCAGGGTTTCACACAGATGGATTCGCATAGAGCGAAGTTTTCTTGAAGACATTTGTGTTCTAAATAAATAATTGTCGAACCATCTCTGTAAAATGTGTCTGTTTGTGTTCGTATTGCCTTTATATTTATTGATGTGGTTAATTTATTTGTGATTTCTGAAAAATGGTGAGTGTATTTTATTATATCTATTACTTCGTATGCCACATTTGTTGGCTTCTGTTTTCATTCATTTTTTTCCTTTTTTTATTTCTTTAAATGAGGGTAGTTGTGTATGATCTCACTAATCGTTAATTTTATCCCCCCCCTTTCTAAATGAATTTCAGTACAGAAACCAAGAGAACAAATTGTTGACGCAGAGGCTCTTTTCCGAATCACAAACTCATTATTGGTGTCCGTCAAGGCGCATGGCAGTGATGGAATAACTGCCTCGGATTTTATAAATTGCCTCCTTAGAGACTTTGGGCAACAAGGTGGGCCTGGCAGTAGCGCAGAAGCTGTTAGGGACTCCATAGGCTGGAACAAGATTGGAGCTGCAGCATCTCATGTATTCAGGAGTTGTCGAGGCTGCTGCACCATGTAATAGCTGAAGAATTTATTCGTTTCTTTTGTTTCTCCCAGTATTCCTTTTGTTTCGTAAATTTTAATTATGATTAAGTTTTGGTTCTCCTTAGGATTGGGCCTATGGACGCTGAATTAAAAACACGAAAGACTTTTGTTAGAAAACAGGAGAAAGCAATTACGAGTGCTCAGCCTGAAGAGGTAAGAAACTTCTAATCTAACTAAACCCTTTATTTCATTCACAACTCACAAGAATAAATGGTGGGAATATTTGTTATGCCTGAAGATGTGTTTTCATAATATAACTTGAGTTCTATTCAGGGTAAAGCCTTTACCCTTTTGCATGTGCATGTGGAACCAATATCCATATGATAGCAATATTAGTTAAATTAGAATGTAAATAAATTTGATTGCTTTAACAAAAGAATAGAAAATCCGGTTCTTGTTTCAGTAATCAGGCGAAATATGAAACTGATTCTGTCCTAGTCATTGAGGATTCCCCTTTGTACTCTCGCAGTTAATGATCTACAATAAATGTGTGTATTGAGCTTCATATTTCATAGTTCCGCTGTACTCATGAAATTGAGCACTTATTTAGCCTTAATGTAAATTTGTGCAGGTTGGTGGCAATCTGGGAGAAAAAAGAAGAGATACAGATTTAAATATGGCAACTATGTTTAACATTTTAAAGAACAGAAAAATCGTGAAGCTTGAAAATTTAGTTTTGAATAGAAACTCATTTGCGCAGACTGTGGAGAATTTGTTTACCTTGTCATTTCTAGTTAAAGATGGTCGGGCTGAGATAAAAGTGAATGAGAATGGCTGGCATCTAGTTTGTAAGATCCTTAAAATGCTAATCTCAAATTACCTTTTCAAGCTCAAGTTGAATTCTATTTGCTGCTATTCTCGTTTTTTAACTGTTGTTCATATATTTTCTTTGCGTTCAGCTCCAAGGAATGCTGCTTCAGCCATGGCAGTTAACTCAGGGGAGGTTGTGTACAGGCACTTTGTCTTCAGATTGGACTTCAAGGATTGGCAGGTATTTGGATACTGATTTGATAAACTACACTTTGTTGGCAATATCTGTGAATAACTCGTCATTGGTTAATTATTTTTATTTCAGTAAAAGGCTTTTCTAACTTCCAGGATGGGTTATTAACACCACTTTTTGGCTAAAGCTTAGCAGCAAAAATAATTAAATATATAAATAATCCATTGGTGCTTCTAAACTTCTTGATCCGAAGACTCGTTAGCTCTCTTATTTTCTAATTCTATATTTGAAACGAGTCGATAATTCTTCATCATTAGTATGTAGTTTCCAAAAATTATCCTGCTTTTCCTTGTAACATGTGCCAGCGTGAAATTTGCAGTTGATGGCATCTTCTGTTGGTGTGGGTGAGGAGGTGATGCCAAATAGGGCTCAAATAAGCCTTTCATGTAATAGTCAGCAAGATCCAATGTCTATAGAATCTCAAGAAGCAGGACCTACCACACCAATTCGGAAGTTCCCCAGGAACCGGGGTTTGGTTTTACAGGAAGAGACAATAGCAGAAGAACCTGAGATAGACACTTTAGTTTTGGAGGAGACAATTGCAGAAGACACATCACCTGTGAAAAACAATACTCTGACAAGCACAACTGTTACTCAGAAAGGAAAGCGCAAGGCACAGTGAAAATGGTGGTGGATTTAGTAGAAAATTAGGGTTTGCTTGGTAAGTTACAATCAGTCAGATCTGTACATGCCTAGAATCATACTACTTGATTAGTTTTATCATAGCAATTAAATTTGATCCTCCTATTCATTCTCACCACATTTATTTGGGGCTGTCTGTTAATAGAAACTCTAAATGACATTCATAAATTTGTTGCTACCCATATCTGATCTGAATGCCAAAAGAATAATTTGTGAATATTTCTTTTGCATAGCTTGGAGACATTGGAGACAAAAAAAAGTTCTTATATGCAAATAGCAATGACAATATATCAATGCCTAATTACATGCAAAGATTATCAGAAGCAACTGGTAAAATGTGAATGCCTATTATCCACTGCAGTGTTCAATTTAGAAATTTACATGCCTACCAAACAAGGTTATGGTTGCCAAGCATGACAGCACGAAACAATGCCCAATAAATAACACAGATTATCCTCTCAGAAAAGGGACTAATAAGCTATTCCCCGTGACATGGCATGTGTTAAATGAAAAGAGTATATATAAAAAAGAAGGTTACAACATTTATTTAAATTGAAAAATATTTGGAGATCCACTAAACAAGACTGTTGTAAACTCAACCTGATTCCTAGTTATCCTTTGGAATGTCAAGGTTCGCGAATATTGGGCTGTCAACTCCCACACCCATTGCATTTAGACCATTGTCAACATAGACAACAGAACCAGTAATAGCCGAAGCCAAAGGTGAAGCCAGGAAGGCAGCTGCGTTCCCCACCTCATCTGTTGCAATGCACTAGCAGCAGCTTAGAAAAGTTCAATCAAAGAACAGAGCATACAGTCATGCATGTAAATTGATCTAGTAATTCAGTTGGGGGTAGAAAACGACAAGCAATAGAATAGATCTTCATGAGAAAAGATAAATTTTCAGCTAGGATATAAAATTTTGCTTTCAACAACTGATCAAAACTCTCGTACTTCCATAGATACAAACCAATACTTCTTCCACCTTTCTTTTTGTTTTCAGTGAGCACAATATATCAGGTATTTTACTCACCTGCAGATAGTTCCTTCTGTAGAGGTGCATTGACCACTGAGTAGTCAATCATCATATCGATAAAGCCAATTGCCTTGGCAGCACGGCTTCTCAATGGGCCTGAAAATTTTACGAAGCATGAAAATATAAGAATGCATACAAGTTGCGGGAGAACTGGTTAAAACAAAAGGAGCTTAGACAGATTTGGATTAAGACATGTGGTTTTAGCTTTGTCTACCATTTCAAGCAATGGAATTAAGTTTTTGGTCTACCATTTGGAAACTATTACTTATCATTCCATTCAGTCTCTTCATATGGCTTTTACAGCAAATTAGTTTACAATTCTGCGAACAGAAATGCAAGTAGTAAAAGTTAAATTGTCAAATCTGGAAAATAAATGGCTGTCATACTTGGTACCATACAGACTAACCAGAGAATTGTAAACCCTAAACCCTAAACCCTGAACCAGGAAAAAAAAAAAAAAAAGAATAAGTCCCTAGTTTTGGCTAATAAGAAAAACCCATTTGAACATGAAATAACTAATATACCTGCAGATATTGTGTTTACTCTGATTTTGTACTTTCTTCCAGCTTCAAAGGCCATAACCTGAATCAGTTCCAAAAAACAAAATTTTATAAATTTGATAAATGGATGATACTATATGGTGGATTAACAAGATAAGTGTATGTTAAACAAACAAAAACTCACTCGAGTGTCACTCTCCAGAGCAGCCTTTGCTGAACTCATGCCTCCACCGTACCTGTGCATACAGTAATATTCGCATTTTTTTTTTTCAAAAGAAAAATAAATAAAAAAAATAACAATAGTGAGAGATCAAAGCAATCCCAAAAGTGCCATACCCTGGAATGATCCTTTCAGAGGCTATGTAGGTTAGAGAAAGCGCAGAACCACCTGCGATATCAACAACAAACTTCAAGTCCTAACTGCTCTCTCTGGCAGAGCCAGGCATTTGTTTTTAATACACAATCTAAGTTTTCAGGAGTAAAATGAAGTTAAAAAAGCGATGATAGTGATGTAAATCAAATATAAAGGGAAAGAATATTGGATAATGACAGTACCAGGATTCATTATTGGAAGAAAATGCTTCAATAAGGAGACATATGAGTAACTTGATGCAGATATAGCTGCAAGGTACCCATACCTTGATGTCTCCAGAAGAGGTTTGCTAACCTGTGCATATTGAATACTCAGTACAAAAAAAAAAAATCTAGAAAAGCAGCACAAAAAGAAAACATCAATGATGCTGCACCTCTGGCCCATTAGCAAGTGAATGCACAAGGATGTCAATGCTCCCAAAATCCTCCTTCACTGATTCAACAAGCTCCTGCAAAATGATATTAGATATTACCTGTCAGTTACTTTAGCCCAGTTTTTAACCCGCTATGCAGCTTTGGCAGAAAATGGACTTAAAACATAAGCCATTCAGCTAAATAACAGAGGAAGAGATGGATGCATCTCAAGGCTGACAAGTGATCATGATATGTCTAGGAAGTGTCTCCATATAAAACTGAAAATGAATTACACCCCTATCTGTAAGCAGAAAGGTTATACCTCTTGCACTTAATATGCAATGCTGACCCTCTAATTCATGTCATTTGCTAAATCATGGGCAGGAGAAGAAGAATAGCATAAAGAAATTCTAACTTGTATCGTTGTCAATTGTAATTTATCATGAAATCATCCATGCACTAGTAATTAGATAGTGTCAAGAGGCTTAGTAGGAATGTGATCTGTTGTTATAGCAAATGCAAAATAGCCGAAATAGTAATCAATTGGGATTCAAAACATTGGCATATGAAAGTTACATGTAATTTCATATTCTATGTCGATTATATATTGTTTGTGCATGTTGATTCGTGAATGAACAAAGGTGATATCAGGAATGATTAGGTCCTAGAAAGTTACAAAAGAAATCAGATCTTATTTGAATGCACATCACAATTGTCTAATCAACTTATGGATCAGAAAAAGCAATGAGTCCATTTTAATGTGACAATAATGGTACCTGAACAGTCCATTTTGAGGCTCCCGCATACCGTTTGTTTGTTTTTACCTACACAAATCCACAAAGAATAATATAACCAAAAATATAATGCAATTTTACAGTCCACTCCATAAAATAGTTGAAACACTATTACATCTTCAGGAACATCCTCAGGGCTGTCATAAACTGCATCCATTGGATAAACTTTGGTAATTTCCATTAAGGAACCATCTGGCAATCTGAAAATCAATTAGAATATCCATCAAGCAGAGTTATGGTAACAGAGCATCAAAACTCAAATATTTAATCATCTTCATGTAATTGAAGGAATGCCAAACATGTCCTTACATGCGTGATTCATCGAATTTTCCGCGACGTAGACTGCTTTCAAATATGTTCAGTGCCTGGTAAAATGAGACTTTTCATTAAAAAAAAAAAAATGTACGCTTATTTTCTTAAGTTAAGAATCTCAACTACCATAAGGGAATTAAGTTGGATCAATTTACATACAGGCACCCATGTACCAACAATAATCTCAGCACCTGCAGCAGCAAGAGATTTTGCAATTGCCCAACCATATCCATTATCATCGGCTACACCAGCAATGAACGCTCTCTTACCTGCTAAGAATTGTCCCATTGTTAGGCGTGTCAAGAATCAAATTGACCACATAAGTGGATCGTCAAAATACAAAAGCCAATGCTCAATTCTTGAACAATAAACCAGGAAGTTTTTATTCTGACATTCTTTAAAGACATGCACAGTTAACAGTATAATTTATGTTGCCTTTAAATCTTCCTTTGTTTCCTGCTGTACAGAAATAATCCATTACTTTTCACACAAATTTTCAATAACAGCTCCTCAACCAGATCAATGACTGATGATTGACAGCAGCCTTTCAGAAAAACTTAAAAATGGAACTACATTTCGGCCAACTTATAGTTCTCTTACTAGGCACTCATTTGTTATCAATTTAACTTCCCTGCCTCACTAATATGTCAGAAAACAATTTCATTGGCTTCAGTTTATTCCATAGTTCAGATCTCCGCAACATTTATTAATATAATTTTTTATTTTGTTTAGATTAATTGGAATGTATTTCTTGATAATAAAAAATGAGCTATTTGTTACAAGCTGAAAATTGAAATCATTTGATGCTTTCTTTCCCTGTATCAATTACTATTGGGACATTATTTTCAGAAGAGTGCTTTTTCTCCCAGAAAACAAATCTAATGTCAAACTATAAATATTTATTTAGCAGCATTAAGCCTGCATCTTGTTCAGAATCAAGTCAGTCCCTAGGATATAGACTTGATGAAACTTGGTTTATCTTTTCAGACTTTAAGCATCCATTGCATTTGAAAATTCGTAATGAAATAGAACCTTACAACTTAGAAGTGACAGACAAATACTTCCGAATCAACAAAATACACACTTGTAAAACCTACCAAAGCTTGCCGCATACCACAATAGGTCGACATGGGAATTAACCTCAGAAGATATTATAATCAATTTCACATTTCTTTTTAATATTTATTTGGTACCACATATTTCTGAATTAAGTATCATACTTCTGAAGGGGACTAATGCAGATAGTCTAATTGTTCAAGTGTAAATAAAGATGCATAACCTCTTAAATCAACAGGCAGTCCTGGCAGGGGCTTGTTCTCATTTGCTGTAGACATTGCTCTTGTAACAACCCTTTTAAGTTTCACAGGCACTGAAGTAGCACTCTGTAAGAATGGCTGCCTTGATGAGATGTGAGAGGAGCTTTTAAGCCTAGTCCAAGACGCCTCTTTGGACTCAGTACTGAAAGTAGCTGTGGTTGACATAAATAATTTATTCGAAGAAGATAAGCAAGGATTGATTGTTGCCATGTATGTGCCAGGAGTTGCCGCCGTAGCCATATTTCTTAGTGTCAAATTTTAATGTCTGCAAGATTAACAATATGTATCCATAAACAAAAGAGGAACATAATTGCACCTATTATTTAAGGATTAAACTTGTTACATATAACCCAAGATTAGATAACTTGTCATGAAGAAAAGGGAAAAAAGGAGAGAGAAAAAGGCAAAGCTGATACAATTTATCACATGACTGCATTACCATGAAAGCCAATACATTTAAAATCATTAAGATTGCCAGGTACGAATCACAAACCAATTCTATGCTCTTTACGACCAATACAAATTTCACCACCAAATGACAACCCAAAAATTACTTTATCTAACAGAGACCAAAATGAAGAATTTTCATCAGTGGCACAATTTACCACCCAAAATTTACAACATGCACCCAAATAGACCAATAATAATTTTCTAAAATTAAAATTGTTTATAATAAAGAATAGAAGTTAGCCATTAAGCAGGAAACTTGAAGAGCTTTTCCCAATTTTTTTTTAGCAGAGAAATTCATGCAAAACATTCTATGTTAAAGTTAATTATCCTGAGTTAAATTCAAAATGCAATTAAAAATTAAAATCTTAGATAGGATTAGTACAATAATAATATCTATTGTAATACTACTCATAGCAAATATCACCACACAAATCAAACCCAACTAACATTTCATCCTTTCTGCAAGAAAACATTGAAAAGATCTCGTTAAAAACTACTAATTAGAAAATGGGTTCACCAAAATATAGAAGCAGTAGCATTTACTTATATGCAAATGGACAGTAGAAGATTAACACAAAATGCAGGTAAATAATAAGATCAAAGCTCAATAACTCTAATAATGAGACACATTAAAATGACATATACTTTGAAATTTTTACACTTACTGAAGTAGAATTAAAGCAAGATATGGAAACCCGACTAATAGGATCCCGAGATTTGAGCTTTGGAAGAAGGGGTGCCTTCGGAGGAGAAAATATGCGTATATGTGCGAATAATTGTGTATTATATATATGATCTGCAAGGGTTTCGATGAGACCGAAGTGGGCTTTTGTTACTGTTAGGAAGCTTTGTAATTGCCGAGAAAAATAGGTGGAAAGAACTCTGGGTGCTGTTGGTTTTGGCGCCCCGCATAAAGTACTATTTTGCCCTTTCGTACAATTTTAAAGCTTTTAATTTTTTAGGCTGACTATTTGTTTTTTTGACATGCCTTGCACCTTTCCTTGATATATACTCATTTAATTTTACTATTTATATAATATTAAAATATAAATTTTTATTTAAATTAAAATAAATATAATAATTATTAATAAATATTACACCTTGTTATATAATAAAATTTTAAAACATGTCTTATACTATACTATCTATTTAAAATGAAAATAATATTTCTATTTCTCTAATAAATAAAAAAATATATAATTATATAAAATCACTATAAATTTACATTTACCATATTGCAAAATATTATATGATTTGGCAATACCATAATATTAATCTAATTAATCAATATTTATTCTGGATAGCCACAATATAAGATATGGGTTATTTTCGTCGAATGAAGCTAACCTGATATTTTTTCAATAGCATGTAATATTTTGAATCATATCTTTGCAAAAAATCTAAAATAAATTATTTAAAAGTCTTAACTCGATATGAAAATCAATATGTAAAGTCGTAAACAACAATATTAGTAATTCAATGTACTCTGTCAAGTTTAGATAAAATATAAATGATATTAAATTCAAAAATTATAGACTCATATATAAAAAATATTTTAGAACACGTTAAAATTCTAAAAGTCTAATTATTTTTATGTCTATTTAAAAGGATTTAAAAAACACATTCAATTAAATTATAAAAAATTAAATAAATTTTCAAAAATAAAAGAATAAAATATTCAATAAAAATAGAGCTGTTAAATTATTTTTTTTGTTTTATTTTAATATAGAAAAGTTGAAAATGAAAATAATAGCAAATTCAAACATTTATAGCCTAATTTTTCAAAAAGATTTTATTAGACTAAAAAAGAAAAAAATTGTTAGTCAAACACTATAATTTCATATTTTCATTACTTTTGTTAAATTTAAAGATCTTTAAAATATAATAATATATAGATAATTCAAATAAGTGTACACCATTCTCTAAAAAAAATTAAAGAGAAATAATATATTTTAAAAAAATTTATTTTAGCTTCATTGTAATTAACTAATATAGTCTAATAAGAAAGTGTTTAATCAAATTTTAAAAAATTGAGAACATAATAAATTAATAAAATTTAAGTTTCACTTTTAGTAGTTGAATTAAGATTTTTTTTATTTAACTTCAAAAGGATATGATTAAGAATAAAAAACTATTAATTATAAAAATCATTGGACAATGGTATTACTAGATCAAATAGAAAATGGATACTAGTAAAACTTATTATCGGATTGAGTGGAGTTTCTTGAGGGATGTTCTATTGAAAATGGGTTTCTTGCCACTGTGGATTGATTTGGTAATATACTGTTTATTTTCGATGCAGTATAAAGTGGTTCATCAAGGAAAGGAGTTAGGGTCGATTTATCCTACCAGTGGGTTAAGGCAGGGGATCCGTTATCCCCATACCTTTTCATATTGTGTGCAAAAGGTTTTTTTGCATCTTATCTCTTTAAGGATTGTTGCTAGTTCTTTGCATGGATGCAGTGTTACACGGGGTGCACATGCAATATCTCATTTATTTTTTGTCGATGATAGTTTTTTATTTTTCAAAGCTAATATCTCCGAAGCTCAAATAGTTAAGGAGGTTTTAAAAGTTTATGCTCATGCTTCTGACCAACTTATTAATTTTACTAAATCGTCTATGTGTTTCTCGAAGAATATTTCGAGTTTACGGCGACAAGGTATCTATAGTGTTCTTAGAGTAGGGGAGCATGATGACTTAGGCATGTATCTTGGTATGCCTTCTGCTATTGGTATTAATAAAAAATAAGTATTTCAATTTATCAAAGATCGGGTGGAAGATGCTGAACTCTTGGGAGCGAAGGTGTTTATCATTAGTAGGTAAGGAGGTATGTTGCGGACAGTTCTTCAAACTTTACCCAATTATGCTATGAATTTGTTTCTCTTGCCAAAATCTTTGTGTATGGAACTTCAGCAGTTGTTGAATGCTTATTGGTGGGGTAAGGGGCTTCGTAATAGGTGTGGAATTCACTGGATGTCTTGGGCTAAAGCTTGTCTCCCTTGTTGTGTTGGTGGTTTAGGATTCAAGAAGTTACATGAGTTTAATCTTGCAATGTTGGGGCAACAGGCATGGCTGTTGGTTACTAATCCAGGTTCTCTTGTTGTCTGTTTGCTGAAAGCCAAGTATTTTCCCAACTCAACTTTTATGGAAGCCAATTTGGGATCGAATCTAAGTTTCTTATGTTCGTAGCCTCTGGGAATCACGAAAGGTATTGCGCATAGGGTTATATTGGCGGGTTGGACATGGGGAGGATGTGTTCATTTGGGAGGATCCTTGGTTACCATTGTATCCCAGCTTACGGGTTATTACGCCTAGATCAGGTGGTTTGCAGCTGAATATGGTATCGGAGCTTGTTGCTCATGGTGCTTGGAATGTGGCTCTTATTAATTCTATTTTTAACCCAGCTGATAGGGATGTCATTCTTTCGCTTCCTCTGAGTGTGTTTCCATCTGAGGACCAGTTGGCATGGAAGTTGGATGCTAAGGGTGTTTATATGGTTTGGAGTGCATATCGCCATCTGACATCAATTAATGTTACTACTGTGGCTGCAGGTGTGTGGACTCAAATATGGCATTTGTGAGCTCCTCCAAAAGTTAGAAATATGGTGTGGCGTGCAATGAATAATATATTGCCTTGTCACGCACTGTTACAGCAACGACGAGTTCCTATAACTGATATATGCACTGTTTGTCATAGCTCTTCAGAAACAATTTTGCATGTGCTAGTTTTGTGTCCTATTGCTCAGCGGGTGTGGTTAGCTTCTCCTTTGGGTTGGGTGGTGCCCTATATGACATGTTTTAGAGATTGGCTTGCTGTAGTTCTTGTTCAAGTGCGAGTGGAGATGGCAGCTTTGTTGGGTGTCATTTGTTGGTCTCTTTGGCAACACCATAATGATGTGATCTAGAACGATAAATGGATGACGATGCCTCAGATTCTTGGTCGTGCACGGCGAATGCTCGAGGCCTGGGTTAATGCACAGGGTTCTGTTGCTCCTTGCGCAAAACCTATTATTCCTGCATGGTGGATGAGACCACATTCAAGATGGCGAAAGGTGAACGTGGAAGCTGCTGTGTTTGGGGATGGAATGATTGGTATACGAATAGTTCTGCGGGACTCTACTGGTTGTTTTTTGCATGTGAGGACTTAAAGAATGGCAGGTTTCTTCCATCCGCAGGTTACAGAAGTTTTAGCAGTAAGGGAAGCTCTTTGTTAGATTAAGCAATATAGTTGGCCTCATGTTTTTCTAGAGTCAAATGCCCAGGTTGTTTGTTTGGCCATTAATGCTAGGGGTAGTGCGAATGTTAGTGGGTTTGATGTTCTTGTGCAAGATTGTAAATCTCTAGTTGTAGAGATTAACACTATGCAAGTGGTTTTTACAAATAGTTCTGCTAATGGGGTGGCTCATATGTTGGCACGAGCATCTCATTCATTGGCGGATATGGTGGATTGGTCAAGTTCACCTCCTAATTGTATTATTGATGCTTTGTGGCATAATGGTCTTGTCACGATCCAAAATCATGGGCCAGACCGGCACTAGGACCTAGGTAAGCTTAAGGCTCCTGAGGCCCGTAGTAAGCCTAAACTATTAAAATCCATTTCTATTATCATTTGACTAAGGAAATAGTAAGCCCATATTATGACATTATTCATAAATAAATCAGAGTTAACATTTCTAACTCAGCCTTAATATTAAATACTGTTCACGGCTCGGGCTCATGTAAATATTTATTTGTCATAATATGATCAAACTATTCCTATCATATAGTCTCCAAATTATCAAAAAGAACACTCCACAATTTTATTTATAATCACATGATAATTTCTTTTACATAACCAAATATTAATTAAACATCCTAACTGCGGAATTAAATAAAATGTGCGGAAAATCACAAATATTAACAGATAATTCATACTAACATATTCGAATCTCTGCGGAGAAGAAAGCAGAGTTTTATAAACCAACGATACTTTTATTTCCTGAAAAATGTTTATGGAAGGGGAGTGAGTTTCACTAAACTCAGTGAATAATAATAAATAATGCAAACTCACACATTCAGGCAGTATGCTTTCACAATATATATAAAAAAAAAAAGCATTCTTTTACAAGCACATGACACATCAGCATCTTCAAACGAATCACATTCAAATATTCACAACATGAGAAAATTGATCAGTGAAGTCACAAATCCACCTATTGGTCCTCGCCCAATTTTCATTATAATAAGATACATATATTGGGGAGTCAATCCCCCTATACTTGGCCCATTGACCCATAGTGACACACGTCGTCCCATAGTGACACACGTCGTCCCAATTTTCACCTAGATACAAAAGCATATTATTTCACATCGCAATTATTCACCAAATATATTCAATACAATAAATGCAACATATGAATATAATCAATGACGAAGATTGTATAAATTTATGGAACCGAAATATTATATATCAAAGATTGAGACTATAGAACTGGGATATTATATTTGGAAGATGAAGAATATCAATATAACAATAGAAATAGGAAATGATTGATGATTATTTTAAATAATATAAAGAGTATATAGTATGCATATGAAATGTATGTATGCAGGATGATGTGAACCATTTATTATTACTCACAGTGATTGTAGAATATTCTAATTCTACTTTGGGTCTTAACTTGGAGGAATATTGGAGAAACTCGATTGATCTAGAAAGACAGACATAATAAAGGGAGATATAATCAGACGATGAATATCTTGACTAATAAATTTAAAGAGTTACTTTTAACACCTTTACTTATTTTATTTATGTGTTTAAATTTCAATTTCTAATATAGCAGCAATCCCTCAAAAATATAACTATCCATTTATTTTCAATATAACTCAGCTTTCTAAAGATGTAATAACTCTTAGTAGATTATAATATTCTCTATTAACCTCAAATTTAACTCCTCTATTAACTTACTATATCTTGTATTGATAATATCATTCACCACAAAAATATTTCACATACTATAATTTCAATTTCATAATAGTTACTATTTACCACCGAATATCTTACCGCTGTCGTTGGAGCCGTAGTGAAGGAGAGAGATAGATGGGGAAAGAAGAGTGATAAAAAGAGAAAGAGACTGCTGTGATGGTGGCGCTGTGAAGATCGTGGTGGCCGGAGTTGCAGCAAGAGAGAGAGCTTGCCAGAGAGAGATAGAGACTGTGAGAGGAAGAGGCTATGTTAGGTCGATGAAGAGAAGAAGAAGAAAATAAAAAGAAGGAAAGGAAAGAAAGAAAGAAAAAGAAAAGAAAAAAAATAAAATAAAATAAAGTTAAAATTATTAATAAAAACAAACCGTCCGTCGATAACTTGTCGGGGACAAAAAATAGTAACGCACAGTATTTTTAAAAATATCCGATTCAAGTCTAATTTAAATTAATTTGGTCCAATAAAAAAAATTGATCCGATTTTTATTTGATTAACAGTTACTCAATAAATTTTAAGGCGAACCAAAATGGTTTTCGTTCCCGATAATATTACGTGGCGTAATATTATTGGCTTATAATTTAACGATTAAATTTAAATAAAAATTATTTTGAAATAAAAATTTCGGGGTATTATAGGTCTTTAGAGTTATAACATCTATATTTTCTTTCAAAAAAATAGAAAATTTTGAAAGATATACATATTCATATTTTCTTGAATTAAAAAGATGTTAAAAAGTATATATAAAATTTATATTTTTCCATTAAAAGACATTAAAAATAGAACTAAAAAGAATCTTTAAAAGGATAAATAAACTTATAAATGTATAAAAAATTAATTAAAATGATATATTAATAATTTCAAATTAAATTAAGGCTACTTTAAAATATCCTATAATTTCCTCCTATATTCTCACATATATGTAGATTATACATTATAAATTTATTTTATTATCTATTAAGTTAAAGAGAGTAAAATAATATATATAATAATACATAAAGTATATAATATGTATTTAGCTCTAACATTTAGTTTAATTCCTAAATTGAATAAAATTAAAAACATAAGTAATTAATAAAAGAATTTTTAATTTACATATATAACCTTATTATATAACATAAAAATGATAAAAAATAAAATATATTTACTAATATATAATTAATATTAACTATCTATTAAGCATAATAATTACATAAAATTAAATTGGTACTAGTTAACATTAATTGTCTATTAAATATAATATTTAAAATAAAATTTAATTGATTCAATAAAATTATTTTAAAATATTTTAATTTCTATTTTTGATGTAGTATAGAAATATAATAAATAATTATTAAAATAAGTTTTAAATAAATAATGGAGCTCTTTTATAGTAAATTATTTATACGTATTAACCCCAACAATCTGCACATACAACTTTTTTTTTTTTTTAATAATTTAAGTATTGAACTAGTAGTTATTAAAATTGGGAAAAAAAAATTAATGGGTTATCAAAAAAATTAAGGGATTTTCATGTCCAGGTGTCAGTCGGCGAGAGTTAGTGTACATAAATACTCGCTACATATAAAATGAACCGCAATTAATAGGAACTTTACCTAAGCTCTCTATTTTTCGAGCCCTCTCGCTCCTCTCCCTTCCTCCTTATCCGAAAAACCCTTATCTAGGGTTAGGGTTTTTGCTTCTTCTGTTCATAGTATCTATCTTATTTAGGGTTTTCGTCGTTTCTAGGATTAGTGATATATTCTTTGATTTGGTATTCGTGTCTGGGTTTCGGTGCTTGTAAAACGTTTCCTTCCGTGGATCTGGATCTGCGGTACTAATAGTAAATCGGTCATGGATATAAGAAAAAGAGGTAGGCCTGAAGCTGGCTTCAACACTGGTGGGGGATTTAAGAAGTATAGGCAAGGTCAGTTGTTTTTCTTTTCTGGATTTTCTGAAATATTGTTTTTGTTTATTCCTTTTTCCGAGTTTTGGGTGACCTATTTTTTTGTTTTGTGTGTGCTCTGTTATGATTAGGTTGTAAGATTGAATAAATTATTTATGGGATATAGGCTTGAAAATGTTTTTATGGACTTTTGTAAACTGTATTAAGGCTAAAGTTAATTACCTTTTGTTTTGATTACTCAAATCTACAAGTTTTGTTTCGATAAAAGTGAAGCTATTAATAATAAAAAAATTCCTATAGTTATTGGATTTTTTTGTCCCCGTCGCACTGTAACACGGAATTTATCCCTGGAAAGTATTTCCTATAGAGACAGCTTCAAGAAAGTGAATTGTTTTCCTTTATTTGGGCATGACTCTTATGCATTTGGGGGAAACTAATTTCTTTCAAGGAAAAACTATTTCACAGCTCTTGAATTATGTGGTCAATGGTGTCATGCTGATTTGAACTTCAATTTTTCAATGAATTTCTAGTTGCTCATTTTTCATATGTGCTCTAACCCGCCTAGGAAATGCAGATAATGGTTCTCCATTAGAACAAACAAATATACCCTTTATCTAACTAATATGTGCTCTCTTTATTGAGTTGATATATTATGCAGTTCTCCTTTATCTATACTTTTTCTAGACTTGGTTGCAAGCTCTGAGCATGTCTTGATTGGGTTCTTATAATTATATGCTTACCCATGGAGGGAAAAATTAGTGGGATATTTTGGCGTGCAGATCTTTTTATAGTAACCATTCTTTTGTTTTACTTGCTTGCATGATACTTTCTCCCCCGTCCTTGCTCTTTCTCTCCCTTATTGATTGCGAGTGTTGGGAGGTGTGGTTGGAACTGGAAAAATCAGAAAACACCTTTATATTGTCACCCGAATTAATTTTTTTTAGTTTTTGGAACGTTGCTATTGTTTAGATTTGGGATTGCTCATAACAAAGTTGTTGGAATCAAATTTTTTAGGAAAATATTTGTGAATGCTTGTAGGAATGAATTAGACCTCAGAATAATTGTTAATCTACATCAATCTATCATAACATATTGCCTCTTTTAGATTAGTGAAACTTCATATATGAAATTTTTGTTTGTTATTTATATGTAACCTTACTGGAATTAAAATTTTAATTACATGGGGATATTCTGGAGTCAGATTAGATTAAAAACCTGGAGAAATTTTAACTAAGAACGAGTAATTAATGTCTTGTAACAGAAATGGACTCGTTATCAACTGGTGTAGGAAGCAAATCGAAGCCATGCACTAAATTTTTCAGGTTTAAATCTTTTCTCACCTAATAAGTATTTTAAGTCGGGTTTTTTAATTTTTTGAAAAGTTATTGTAAGAATTAATTTGCTATTTTCACAAGATAAGATTCTGTGCTGCTCTAATGAAGTGGGTATTTATAGCTGTTATACAGGTGCTTTTTCATAATTGTGCCTTGGCCAAATCAAGTTAACTAAGGGAATTAACAGATGCATGATTTACTTTGAGTGCAAAATGATACTCATTTACCTGAAGATGGGTTACATTTTTTAATATGTTTATATGCTTATCATGGAAAACACTAATCTGTTGAAGATAATATTGAATGGTAAATATTTCCAGTGTTAAGTTATTTTTTTACAGCTATTGAACACAGCTTTCTATTGGTTAGTCATAATAAAGAACCGGTCGAAGTAAGATGAATTGCACTGGACTGTTTCTGCCATTGAATTCAATCATTTAGCATTAACTTTATTCATAAACAAGGTAATTTGTGAAAGATTGATGAGTTGCATTCAGGTGTGATGATAATAATTTTATACTTTTGTTAGCATAGCAGAATTGTGACCTCATAAAGATCTATTATTATTGTCATCATCGTCACATCATTCATACTATGGGACTCAATGCCGTGTTAATCTCAAATTTATAATGAAGACCTCCAGTTTGTATTGCTGTCATTCTAATAGACCGGGATGTAAATGAGAGTTCGCTTAATGTTGGCTTCAGTTTTTTTTCCTAGTTGTCCTAACTGGATGTGGACTCGCTATTTAATTGTTTGAGGAGGTTGTCTATTCTGCTTTGGTACCATATATCGTCCTACTTTGCAACATAAAATAAATAAATAAATGCTTTTGGTGGTTTTTTTTCGAGTTTGATCTATATCAAAGTCATTGCTTGGAAGCATTTGAATTTGTTTATTGTCGGGTCAATGATAGTCATGGTTTTAGGTTTTAGGCCTCGTCTCTCTTTAGCGTCATAAAGTTCTATGTGTTGATTGACTTGTGGAACTGATTCGGCTGGTTATCCTTTGGATTGCAGTACTGCTGGCTGTCCATTTGGTGAGAGCTGCCATTTTTTGCACTATGTTCCTGGTGGCTATAATGCTGTGGCCCAGATGATGAATCTGGCTCCAGCTGTCACTCCAATTTCTAGAAACATTGCAGCCCCACCAGCGGTCTCTAATGGTTCTACACAGCCTTTGGTTAAGAGTCGCTTGTGCAACAAATATAACAGTGCTGAAGGTTGCAAGTTCGGTGACAAATGCCGTTTTGCACATGGTGAGTGGGAACTTGGCAAGGCTGTTGCTCCATCCCATGACGATCCTCGCATGACTGGAACTGTTCCAGGTCGCATGGGTGGCCGGATGGAACCACCCCCACCTGGCCCTGCTGCTAACTTTGGTGCCTCAGCCACAGCCAAAATCGCTGTAGAAGCTTCCCTTGCTGGAGCCATCATTGGTAAGGGTGGTGTGAATTCTAAGCAGATCTGCCGCCAAACAGGAGCCAAATTATCCATCCGTGAACATGAGACAGATCCTAATCTCAGAAATATTGAATTTGAGGGATCATTTGAACAGATTAGGCAAGCTAGTTCCATGATTTCAGAGCTAATCGCCAGTGTTAGTATGGCCAATGCCTCTGCAAAGCCCATGGGGGCACCTGGGGGCCACGCTCATCCGGGAAGTAACTTCAAAACAAAGTTATGTGAAAATTTTACCAAAGGGTCTTGCACCTTTGGTCAGAAATGCCACTTTGCTCATGGAGCTGCAGAATTACGCAAGTCGGGCGTGTGATAGGATCCCCCATTTTCGTAGGTAGTTCATTGCACAAGCAGTTGTGCAATCTTGTATTAGTTAGAGCTCTGTTTATTAAGTGTTGCCTGTGCAATGCTCTACTAAGTGACATTGGTGAAACTATGATGAGTTTTTGGCTTATTTATCTACCTTTTAGAACTGCAGTGGCTTTAGCAAGTCTTTTTCCCCTTATGTATTCTTTTATATTATGTATTGTGTTTTGTCAGTTTTGCTTATATTGAACATAGTTTTGTGTGCCCCAATTTGTCATTGCTCAATATGCCACAATAGCTTGCATATAGAACCTTTTTTTAATTATTATTCTTGTTTAATGCTTCATAGTGTCAACTAATAATCAAGAATTACTTTCCTTCAAAATCTTAAACCAAGCCTTTTATGAGCAACAACCAAATTGTCTTCATGAACCAAAGAGAAGAACTTGCACATACGATGAACAAGAGGTTCATTTTCATGCTTATTTCCTTCGATTTAAGATACGAAATTGAAATTGAAGTTGAAGACAGACATTCTAATTGAAAATTAAATGGTCAATTCATATTTAGAATTAAATGAAATTAAGATTTATATAAAGTTGGAGCATTAAGTCATTTTTTATTCATTCACACTTGAAATTAAATGAAATTGACACGCTTTCATTAAAATTAAATTAAGTCAACCTAATTTAAAAATTACAAGGCACTTAGAATTGAAGAAATTAGAATATTAAATTGAAATTAAATAAAATAATATTTTATTAAGTCCCATGATACACATGTAATTAATAATTAAAGTGACTTGTGAGAGTGAAATTAAATTAAATTACGTTATGTAGTGCGAGTATCTGTACAAAACAATCAGGTTTATCTTTGATTAGTCCTTTAATAAAATCCATGTTTCCTTCCAATCTTTTCTATATTTTCTCCTCAAGTGAAAATGACTGTAAATATACAGTAGTATGTGTTTATTTTAGAATTCGTTGTCAACTGTCACAGTATGTGACCAATTCTTCTGCAGATTCAATTTGGACTTAAAAGGATGATAAGCAAGTCATAGAAATGGCCATGTCATGTGAAAAAAAGAAAATCTTAGAACAAAGGTATAAATCAAATATCTACTTAAAAACACCTTTTATTCAACTGGAATTGCTCAACAAGAAAAAAACACCGAACAGAAAGCATACAAATATTACATAACAGTAGCTATAGCACATGCCATGCCCCCTACACACGTGGGTTATGGCCCGTGGCGTCTCCGGGCAACCCAGATGGGCGAGTCCTGGCCAAACCCGTTGGGTCCACCTCTCCACCGTATGGCTGCCCTGTGCCTTGTCCGGGCATGGCCGACATTTGCTGTGTTCCTGTAGGGTAACCGGTTGTCCCAGTTGTTGAATGGGTATAGGTTTCGGTTGTGCCTTGAGCGCCCGGACCACCAGTTGAGTAGTGTCCATAGCCACCAGCCTTGGCTGCCTGCCTCGCCGCTGCGTTATCCTCGCGCGCTTCTAGTTTCCGCAATTCTGCCTCCGTTTTCCTCTCTTCTTTCTTCTCTCTTGCCATTTCCTTCTGCACTGGATCACGTGTTGACATTCTCTCCACCTACACCATTAACAAAATATGATTAGTTTTGTACTCGTACCTAAAAAAGATGTGAAAAAAGAACAAACATGTGAAGAGGATCAACCTTCTCTTGCGCCTCTGCTCTGGTTTTTTCCATGCCAGCCTTAGCAGACGCTCCAACGTTAGCTGCGGTTTCCTTCAGCGACTCCATTTTCACTCCCTATTCAAATTCAATCACACACTTGGATATTCAATTACGCATTGTCCTCGTCGCTCCAGAGCTCATGCATTATATAGATATAGTTTAGACACTGGAGTGCTCCTACAGTGTCGACACGTACAGGCAAAAATGACACGTGGGTTCCAATTAATGACTCTACTTCTTCGTATATCACGTGGAATGTAGATAGCTTAACATGTGTTCTTTTTGGGCGGTTAGGTATACGTGGCGAGTTCTCTAAGATGTGTTGCGACATGAAGCCGCCATGTTGCTCCATCGGTCTTGCTAACCCGCAAATTTCGGCCTATGAAAAACTTTGAAGATGAAGGTTTATCCGTCTTATCCATTTCAATTAAACAACTGCATTTTAATAGTTATATATATAATTTAATTTATAAGATTTAAGTTATCCTCGTAATTTATCAGAATCTACGTCTTCTCATTTATGTTTATGTAAAGATCGTAATTTAATTGATCATTTGGATAAAAAGTGTAGCTCAAATCATAAATGTATTCACAAATTTTGTAATTTGATGAAAAATTATAATTTGTATTATTAAAGATTAGTGTTTCATGACAATCTTATTTACATGAAGAGCGTTTGTAATGCATTTACATTGGAAATGGAAAGTCTGTATATTACATGACAAACATAATAATACATACATAATGTTGTAGGAAACAAATCCCATGTGTGGAAAGAGCAACTCCTTTGAGTAACTCTTATCCATGTTTACAAACATCGTTTTCATGAGACAGGTTTAGGTTTAGGCCATTAATAACTTGGACTGGAATAGCCATAGCCGTAGTCACAGTCACAGCCACAGCCAGATGCATGGCCTTGGCCGGAAAGTTTTTCGTCCGTGCTACGAGCATCTCATCTGTCTCACGAATAGATTTAGGTTTGAAATTCTAATATCATTTGCTAATTCCTTTTTTAAGTCCACTAATAAACTTCCCAATCAATTCCTTTTCAGACAAATCAACGGCCAGATTACCTAATCTTTGAAATTCTTTTGTATAATCTTTTTTAACCACCGGTTTGCTTCACTTTTAACAGTGCTTTCTCAAAATCTTTATTTTCAACTTCTGCGAACCCAGAAATTAACTCTTGTTTGAAAACCTTCCATGTAATATCTTTCCCTTCGAAGCCATTGGGTCGCTTCCCCTTCTAAATGAAATGAAGCTAAATCACTTGTTATTTTTAAAGAATTCCATGGAAATTGAAAAACTGAGAAACTCTATTAAGCCACTCTAATGGCGGTCCAGTGCCTGTGAAATCAGGGAAATCTAACTGTAATGGGATTTGGTGTTCTTTTCTACATGTAACGTAGAGATATTGTCGTCTAGTTTTTTCAGAGTAATATCAAGTTTTTCTACGGCTTCTTATAACAAGGAGTGTTTAGTTTCCTTTTTTTCTTTCTGTTTTTTTTTTTTTTTTGGTACATAAAGGGTAGGGCATAGCTCTCAGGAAGGGCAAGAGAAAATCTAGAGTAGGAAACCCCACTTATATCCAAAGGAGCGCTATCTAACACGTGAGTCCCCGAAGGTAAGTTGTGAGCCATGTCACCGAGCCTATCCGCTGCAAAATTGCTTCGCGGAAGATGTGCGAAATGCTACATTCCCACCTCCTGGTTTTTGGAATTCTTTAACTTGTCTCGTTTTCTTTGGTTTTGAAACCAAATGGTTAAGCCAAAAAGGAAAAAAATACAAGAAGAGAAACGATTGATACAAATAAAACAAAGGAGTCTAGTGGGAGTTAAACGACGACGTACAACATAGCGGTCTACTACTAAATGGTCTTTCTCTTTCAGTCTCTGATTCTCCTTCCATTCCATAACTCGATCCACCCCGAGAACAACAAGGACTCGTTGGTTGCTTTGCTCTCGTCTGATCAAGGTCTGTGCTCTAACAGGCTAGTTTGCTACGCAACATGAGATTTGGCATCGGACACGTGTTATTGGCCTTTATGACACGTATTGATTTATTCCAGCTGGTATTTGACACGTATTGATTTATTCCATCACATGCGAATCCTGAAATACCATCATTGCCCTAACAATCACTTCATATAATGGCTGAATTTAAATTATGTTTGTGTTTTTCATAAAAAATATTATGATAATTTTTATTTTTATTTTGCATTTCAATCTATAAAATTATATATATTAAACCTTTAATTTACCGATTTAATATTTTAAAGTATTATATCGAGTTAGACACTTATAATTTTTTTTCAAATAATCAAATTAAAAATTAGATATACTTAAAACATAATTATACAACAAATTTTACAAATTGCAAGGTGTTCCAAAAATAACATTTTAAAATATTTTTTTGATAATAATACCAACAATATTTGAAAATTAAATTTTCTAATAAGAAATATAACCAATAAAATAAAATAAAAATAGTAACATAGTTATACAAAAAATTTTAAACTACAGTATTTCCATCAGCAACATTTCAGAACAAATTTATATTAAAGAAAATAATTTTAAAGGTAAGCCTTACTAAATATTTAAATAATTTAATATTTTTATTTAAAATTATAAATAAATTAAATTAACTAAAATAATTTATAATTATACTATATACATGATAATTTAGTAGTGTTATATTTTAATTATGCCCTATGATGATTCTAGAAAATCATAATAAGAAACTTACCATATAAAATTATGGACATTAAATAATTTAAATTAATCTAGAACATTTTTATTTTTAAAATCAAATCGAAAAATTATATTAATCACATATTTAATTAATATTTTACGCATAAAAATAAAGAATCTTAAAAACTATTATTAATAGTACCAAAATATATAAAATATATTTAGACATCGCCCTGATCTAAGCATAAGGATAACAAATTATCAATGCAAGTAAGCAATTTTTTTTTTAATCAAAATTCAGAATTAAATTATATACTCTACCTAATATCAATATAACATAGCATTAGAATAAACGCATGATTGATGGATAGATCACATCGAGTAACAAAGAAAAATAGAATAAAGGAATCAATGAGCATATGCAGCCATATATTTATATATTATATTATTTTTGCTCACAACTTACCAAATAATTTTAAATGGCTAAATATGTCTGTCGTCCCTTATGTTTGTCTAAAAGAGTTTTTTTTTTTTTTTTTTGTATATCTTCAAGTTTTAAAATAATCTTTTGATATGTTAAACTCATTTCTCAGTGTAAAACACTCAGTGTTGACATAGAAAAAAATTATTGTTTGAGCGATTTAAATTATAAAAGAAAATTAATTGTTTTTATTGAGAAAAAAATGTCACATTTCTTTAAAATTATGGCACCTGAATCATCTGAACATGCATGTTTTGTATGAAAAACGTTTTCCTACATATTTTTCATGGAAAATGCAAAACATGCAAACGTAATTTTTTATTTTTTGCAAGTATTTGATCTTAATCTTAATTTAATTTTGTTAGGCATTAGTAGCTTTCCTTGCATTTTTGGGCTGGACACGTTAACCCCAGCTGGTTTCCGTAGCTAAGACGGCCGGTGTCATTCATTCCCTACCGCGCATTCATTTCTGTCTGTAACCAGAAATCATCCTGTTTACATTTATTACTTGAGATTTGCAAAATACATTACTTGAGAAAAAGGTAAATTGAAAATTTATTGAGATTTGCAAAATATATTACTTGAGAAAGAGGTAAAACAAAGAACGGAAGTTTCTTCAATTTCATTTTCACTCTATTTTGAAATTTTACACCCTTATTTCATCTTCAACCCTCTTATTTTATTTCCCCTCTATCCAAACAAAGCATTAGGGACCATATGATTTCCAATAAAAATATCTAGAGATATAATATGTGGAGGAGATAAGAAATCTTCATTTGAAAGTCGCCAATATAATTACAATTAATATAATAGGAAAATTAGGATTTTCTTAGTATATTTTGCGGGGAAAAAAAAAAAAAAGAAAAACAATATCGCAACCTGTATTTTGAAACTACAGTGCATTATTTTATTTGTATTTTTTTTGTCTCTATTATAGTATATTTCTTTATTAATTTTTTATATTTTCTCCACTTCAAAATACAAATAATTACAAAATTATACCGAAACAAGTCAGTTAATTTTGATTAACAATGGGCAGTGTAATAGAAAAAAATAATAATAACGTGATGTATTTTTAAAAATATAGGGGACGAAATCATATATTTTGCCAAACTACGGGAGTAAAATAGTAAATATCCCTTAATATAAATGAGGTTAAGAGAAAAAGAAGATATATCAGCAAGGAAACGCGCGATTTTAACTAAGAGAAAGAGAGCAGAAAGTCCAAAGAACATGTTGGCGTATGGTGGGCCCCCCACAGCACTGTAGAGGGTAGAAGAGCAAGCTTAAGTACCGTCCCTTCTTTGCATGCTTTTGAGTAGAGGCCGGTTTCGTTCTACGGCCATAGCCACACAGAGAGACGCAGGAGGCGGGTAGCTTTCAATTTTTTCAGGTAATCTTTTTTTTTTTTTTTTTTTTTGCATTTCTTTTTCTTTTTCATTTTCCTTTTATTTTCTTATTATATCCGGTTCGAATTTTTCGCATTCGCATTTTGGTTTTCGTTTTCGATTGCATCAAACTCTACTCTGTAATGTAAATTAGATCCAGGCGAAAACCAGCAACAGATGTGTTAAGATCTTCCTTTTTCGATTTTAGATTTGATTTTTTTTTTTTAATTTTTCTTGAATATTGATAAGAGAGTTGTCCCTTTGGTAGGACATTTTAAGTTTCCTTATTGAAATCAATTTCCATATTGAAGCCTTCTTATTATTATTTTTTTAAAATTTTTTCTTGAATATTGTTTAGATATTATCTGTTTGCTTCGACATTAAGTTTCCATATTGAATCTATTTCAAATTTCTTTTTTTTTTCTTTAGTATTATTTGGTTTATTAACCTTTTGCTCTGTTTGTTACAAAAGAAAAAGAAAAAACCTTTTGCTCTGTTCTCGAGGCTCTCTCTGTTGAATCGATCCGTGTTTCTGTCCACTGTCGTCCTTTTCTTTAAGCCGGTCACGTGATCTCCGCTTTGTATGCAGTTACATTTCAGTTGTATTCCATACTAGTTTTTACTTTTTTAGCATATGATAATTCCTTTTTTTTTATTTATTATTTTTGAGTTTTGTTTAATTTTTTTTTCATTTATTCTGTTGTTTGTATCTGTTTGGCCTTATTTTTCAATAAGAATACTCTGAAAGCGATTTTGTTTTGTTGTTAATAAAACTTTGTGCTTAACTGCTTATTAAAAAATAATAGAAAAAGATAGAATCCTTATATAGCATGTTGGCATCTTGAGTCTAATACAGTAATACTTACCTACTACTTGTTAAATGTTATTGTGTACTTCCTTACTTTGGGTTCCTGATTGGTTTCTTTTGCTTTTTTATTTTTTATTTTATTTGTTATTGTAGGAATTCATCTTTTCAATTAGGCTAGCTCTATGAAACACTAATTAAGCTAAAAACATATATTAATCGGTTATGTAAATGAAAGTGAAACCTCCTCTTTTTAATAAAATATATGATAAAGTAAAAGACTTCTCCTTTGTTTTTTTGGTTCATTAAAACTTTTCCTTTCAATATGCTATATTATCCAATCGAAAATCATTTGCGGTGGGATTGTGAACAGAGGGAAAAGAACAGGCATTACAGGTATGATATTTGACTATTTTGAAAAGTTTACTCTCAAAACATCTAACTATACCGAACAATTTATTACTCGCTAGCGTTCATTCCCTTCACGAGAATTAGCAGGGTCAAAATAGTTGGCTTGGGCCCCTCAATAGCTGTGGTTGCACACCCAGGTCATTGGATACGGGGGATGAATCATTTGGTAGCGTCAGAAAACGAGTTGCAGCTGGTCAGTTGAGTGGGACCCATTTCTGTTTTGTTGTGTAGTACCCACCACATACAAGTCCCCTGCTTTATTGGAATAGCGGGAGGTGGTCACTGTCAAAGATGATTTTTGGTCTGTTAATTTAAGAGGTTCGTTGTGTGCCAGCGTTCTAGTTTATTGATGGTTGATATCAGGTGGTAGTTAATGGATTGAAGGTTGGCCACTTTGGTCAGACCAGTGTTTTCACCGAAAGCTTTTTTTTTTTTTAAATAGAAGATGCACCAAAAGCCTTGGGATGCGTTATGATGTACAGTACAAGGCATTAGTGCGGTAACCATATCAAGAAATAGGGGAGATTATTTAGTACATCCAGTGAATTCGTTTCTCATATTTAGGTGAAATCATTTATCTATAATTTTGGGTGGTACTATTTCTGCGGTCACTTAATAATTTCCACAGAATAGATAAGAAGATTTGATTTGTTTGGCATTGCGTGGACATTTGGATTGTATATTCAAATATTAAGGAAGGTTCATGAGTAAGATATTTAATTTTTTAGGTGTATATTTTGAATAAAACATCTAATTTATTCAATTAGATCTGATGTGACATGCTGTCAATCGCACCTCAGACAGACGATGTGGTCATATAGCATATATCTTGGCTCATTAGTATCCATAAAGTGAGCTTCCTTTCTTGATGCACATGGCTTGGTTACCCCACCACAACTCGTAGAATAAGGTTCAAATAGTTTGGACAATCCAAAATTTTTTGCATAATTGCTTATAATGATCACAAAATACCATAGTATGGAGTTATGGATGTAGTGTTGGCGTCCTGTCTTTATTGATGAGACCACATCTTCATCTTTTGTGGACTCAGTTGGATCTTATTTTCTTGCAGTATAAATCTTTAAATCTACAGATATGTTAAATTTTGTCCAATGAAAAAATAAATTGATGTTTACCAAAAGAAAGAATTTAGTTCACGGTAAAGCAATAATTGCACTCCTTGTTTTTTACAGTAAGTGCTTTAAATAGATCCCAGAATGTGAGTCAACACCTAATCATAAGATATTACCCTTGCATCTACTAGCACTTTAATGTCAATTCAAGAACCTTTTATTTGCTGCGATATATATTCTTGTTCCCATGAATGTCATTAATCATGAGCATCACTGTATAAAATTTTTAGTGCGACTACAACCATATAAGGCACAAATGACAAACATGTCCAACTGTTTTTTTTTTTTTTTTTTTTTTGGTGATAAGAGTCAAAATCCTTTTTACTGCATATTCTGTGATTGATCTTGTATCACATGAGCCATGAGGATATCTACTGCTACTTTAACGAGCACATGGGCTCACCTCTGCTTTCCACTTTTTCCCATTTTTGCATTTGCTTCTAAGCAAATTCTAATTAGCTTCTCCGAGTAAAGGTATCACTGTTGTTTTGCTATATGATGTGCTCTTGGACAAGGCTAATTGAACATTTGGATCATGTTCCATTAAGAACAAGTACAATAAGAAAAGAATTCCAATGTAGGAGGTTCAGTGGAGACCTGATAACCTCTTCCCTTCAAAAGTTTGGTGTATCTGCATAAACTTAGCAAGAAGAAGGTCCAGCATTAAAGTATGTGATTGGTCTGTCAAAATGTTTAATATAATGTCTTGGTCAGATGCACAGAGCTGTTTTGTGAATGGATTATATATTGTGACAATGTTTGGCAACAGATCGATTGATCCTGATTACTCTCCACTTGTCATCCAAAGCCCAGCTAGGTCTTAACACCTGGGACCTTGAGGTTTAGCCTGCTAAATCTCCAACTGGGGTGTCTGTTTCCATGGGATCCCGAGCAGTCTTTGAGTCAATTAGCAGGCAGTCGATTTCATTCACAATTGTATAGTTTTACAGTTGGTGGCTCTTGTTTGGTCAAACTCAGCAGAAGTGGAAGAACGTCTATGATGCTTGTACAGGGGATTTCTTGCTGATTAAGACACTCTGATACTTGGTTTACCAACCACACTGTATACCATATCTGACACTATAATTTTTTTGCCAATATTTTAATTGGCATCTGGTTCTGATTTTAGTGCTTGATTTGCCGTTCTGGCCTCACACCATTTAAAAATTACCTATAATTTGTGTAATGGTCTCATCATCACTCGGGAAAAGTGACTAACGGATCCATTTATGTAGCAAATGCTGTGTGTTTCTTTCATATCTTGATGCCTATGTAAGGACGTCTCTGTCATTGTGATGCCTATAGGATTAAGTGGGTTTTTTCTTTAAGTTGAAGTTTGGCATGTTTTGGTTGAAGTTGAAATTTTACGTGTTTTAAGCTCATTACTGTGCGAAGTTTGATTGTTGATGTGGTAATTTATTACTGGAAGACATAACTGCTCCTAAACTGCCAATTAATAAGGGAATTTATTTTATACATATAATATAGGAACTCACTCATCTACTTAATTTTTTCAGGTTGTGCAACAATGGGTGCCGGTGGCAGAATGTCTGTTCCTCCTTCCCCCAAGAAGGTGGAAGCTGAGGTCTTGAAACGAGTTCCATACTCAAAGCCACCATTCACACTTGGTCAGGTCAAGAAAGCTATCCCACCCCATTGTTTCCGGCGTTCTGTTCTCCGCTCATTCTCGTATGTTGTTTATGACCTGACCCTTGCCTTTATCTTTTATTATGTTGCCACCAATTACTTCCACCTCCTTCCTCAACCCCTCTCTTACGTGGCCTGGCCAATTTACTGGTTCCTCCAAGGCTGTGTCCTCACTGGCGTTTGGGTTATAGCACATGAGTGTGGGCATCATGCCTTTAGTGACTATCAATGGCTTGATGACATAGTTGGCCTTGTCCTGCATTCCTGTCTCCTTGTCCCTTACTTTTCATGGAAACATAGCCACCGCCGTCATCACTCTAACACTGGTTCCCTTGAGCGAGATGAAGTATTTGTCCCTAAAAAGAAATCCAACATCCGCTGGTTCTCCAAATACCTTAACAACCTACCAGGCCGCCTATTCACTCTTACCATAACACTTACCCTTGGCTGGCCTCTATACCTAGCATTTAATGTTTCAGGCAGGCATTATGATCGATTTGCCTGCCACTTTGACCCATATGGCCCTATCTACACGGATCGCGAGCGAACTGAGATATTCATTTCTGATGCTGGTGTTCTTGCTGTCACTTATGGTCTCTACCGACTTGCTCTAGCAAAGGGCTTTGCTTGGGTTATTTGCGTTTATGGAGTACCTTTGTTAGTGGTGAATGCATTTCTTGTTATGATCACATATCTACAACATACTCATCCTTCATTGCCGCATTATGATTCTTCTGAGTGGGATTGGCTGAGAGGCGCGCTTGCAACTGTTGATAGAGATTATGGAATCTTGAACAAGGTATTCCATAACATTACAGACACACATGTAGCTCACCATTTGTTTTCTACAATGCCACATTATCATGCAATGGAGGCTACAAATGCCATAAAACCAATTCTGGGAGAATATTACCAATTCGACGGGACTCCTTTCTACAAGGCAATGTGGAGAGAGGCAAAGGAGTGCATTTATGTCGAAACTGATGATGCTGATCAAAGCAGAGGTGTGTTCTGGTACAAAAACAAGTTTTGATTGTTAGAAAAATTTGCAAAATGAAGGTGTTGCAAGTCCTGGGCAATTGTTAGGAATTTGGATTTGCTTTCTCAGTAATTTAGGTCGTTCAATGTCTTGTATTGAATTAAAATCTTTTTTGCACTTATCTTGGAATAATTTTATCCACTCAGGTAGAAACAATTTGAACAATCTAAGCTTAAGATCCAATCTATGTTCTATCATGAATGTAAGACTTGTTTTCTTGAGCTAAAATGAAAATCTATGATTGAGGTTTATAAAAATTCAAATTCAGATGGACCGTAGAAGGGGCTCAATCCAATTGAACCTATTAGAATATACTTAGATTTGATTTAGTTAGGCTCGAATGCAAGTTGCAAATTTTAGAAACGTCAGCTTAAAAGCTATAATCAAACCGATATTTCGGTTTAACAAGCCAAATCAAATTTAATAAACCGTATCAATGTTTGAGCGGTTTTAGGGCTGTTCGATTATAAACACACCTGCATCCACCACAAAACAAAAGCAAGAATAAGAACAGAAATTTGCAGGCAGTCTCCTCCTCCTCCTCCTCAACCACAAAGATAGATGTTGACCACTTAAATCCTATCGTCACTAAAAGAATTGCAATAGACTTTTGATATGGGTCCAACCCAACTCATTTTTTCAGCCATTTGTGAGAATTATAAATCATACATCACAACTATAAAATAGTCATAACCCTCCCCATTAAACATTACTAATTAGTCAATAATCATATCTACTATGTCCCTTCACACACACACACAATCAAATTATACCCTCCATTAAAAATTAAATTAAATTAATTAACCTCTCGTTTTCATTGTCTAAGCACGAGGATTGAATAAACTGTAAACAAGGTATAGTTAATTGAGATAGTAGGAAGTTGCTTTGCTTTGGATAATGACCTTTATGTTATCATTGCAAATGTACTTCACCCATTACTTACTAAATATACTCTTCGAAGTAGAGTAATAGAAATTCAAGAAATGACTCAATTAAGAAAACATTAGGATAATATAATTATTATATAGATTTGGTAGAAAATCATTGTTAAATTACGTATTTAAATATTGACAGTAGCAACAAAATAACTTATTCATGAACTAAAAATTGAATATATAGTAATAATATGAATAAATGTGAACACTACCATTCATACCTTTTGGGTGAAAAATAATCTGAGTTCAGATTGTAATTTCATTAACCCCTAATAATCGATTGACGCTTCTCATCAATAGAGATTTTTTATTTTATTTTATTTTATTTTTAAATAAGAGAAATTTCTTATTACTGTTTGAGACATAAATTACTTCATTAGTCAAACTCTTCTATTGGGAATGGATTGCATTTAAGTTGTTTTTTTATTTTATTTGAATGAACGCAATTATTATTTTTTTTTATGTAATTACTAAAAAGTCATTTTTATAGAAGTTCCAAATCCTATTTTAAAAGGGAATTTGGAAATATTGAAGGGAGTAGAAAGATTGTAAGGATTTGCAACAGTATTCCAAGAATCCGGTTACGGTGTGAGTCGTGCAGGAGAACCAATCACGTCAAACAGTGGGGTCCACTGGTTCTCTCTAGTTGTTGGTTGGCTGGCTGGCTGGCTCCCGCTAAGGGAACCCGTGGCTGCACGCACATTGCCACGTGGATATCAGTTTTGGTACTGAGAGTGGGCCGGCACGAGACTCGTATGCGCTCTCTGACTCTGTTGCTGACGCGCTAAACCATTTGCCGTCAGATGCCTTCACGTGCACATCTCACGGTTCCTATTCTCCCGCCAAATGCGATTAATTATGACCTTTTCAACATTGCTCAAATCTCCTATCTACTCTCTCCAACTTTTATTTTCCTTCTGAGTTTCATTTATTAATTAAATTATTAAATATTCTTTTTAATTCTATTTTTACATTACAACTGCCATTAAATAAATATATATGTATATACACACACAAATGGAATGTGATATCTCTAATTAACTGATTTTGGAAGAAAGGAAAAGAATATGAAAGATGCTATTCATTCATTGGCTGGTAAATTATTAATATTTAATTATAATTTTTAGTAATGTCTGAAACAATAGCTATTCATATGAAGGTTTAAATTAAAAATATTCAGTAAAAATAGATTTTTAATTAATTAATTATTTAATTTAAAATTTTTATTGGGCATAGTCCATTTCCATTTCCATCATGCAAGACACCATTAACACAGCTGTGTTGCCTTTAAGCCTTAAGGTTTCCAAATGGGTATATTTCCAACCACGGTACGGCTGATGGTTTGCGCAGGGCATGACAATTTGTTTATATATTTCCAACTACGCGCTTTCCTTTCATCACACACTTGCCATTTTAGGGCTTATGTGGGGTTTCTTTCTTATGCATGCCCTAAATCTAATTATAGGTTGGGAACATCAATTCATTAGTCACAAATACCCTAATCATTCATTTAACTTTAGACCCATGAATCAAATTTACTCAAAATTTTGGAAGGACTGAATGATTTTTGCAAAATAAATATTTAAAAATTTTCGGAGTTAATTGCTATTCTTATTGTGTAATCTGTAGTGTTATTTTGATTTATGAGACCTTTTAATAAATATAATATGTAAAGGGCAAATAAATAAATGTAATTCATCTTATGCATTTTAATATTTCCAAATATAAATATTTTCTGAGTGTTTTCAAATATAAATTAATCACATGTTCACAAGTTAGTGCACCATTTTCTAAAATTAAATCCAACAGTTCATTCAACCCTAAGTAAGCTTAATTTTACTTTATTGATTAATTTTTTTCTTTTTTGGTTAATTAGGTATCTTAGAATTTAATTAACAATCTGATAATTTTGAATCAAACTCTAATGCTGCTGAATTAAAAAATTCATTCATTAATTAAAATTAAAATTTTAAATTTCTCTAAGAATTCCTAATTTCAATTTAAAAAGTGGAGCTTTTTTCCCTAATTTTCATTTTAATAATCTTTTTTTATATTAATTTGAATTTAATTGAGCTGTAATTTACTCAATTAAACAATAGTAATATGGTAGATCTTTTTCACCAAAGGCATTATAATGATTCAAATCTCATAGTCAAAATTTTAATATAAAAATGTAATCTTAATTAGGAAAAATGGGGACCATTAGGGTTTTCTATTAGTTTATTTACTCTTTTGCCATTTTTGCAGACAGGGATTCATCCAATCCTCTCTCTCTCTATCCCTCTCAACAGACAGCTTGTTTTTTTCTTTAAAATTTCCCATTTGTCCTTTCACTTAAACAATAAATTGTTATATTTTTCATTTTATCTATTATATATATCGAAAACACTATCATTTCATCCTCCTCCTTCCTCTCTAAACAACTATACCAACTCTATCTCTCTCTCTCTCTCTCTCCATCAGAAAAACAAAAAAAGAAAAGTCTTCATCAATGGAGGATATGATCATCAAGAAACAACCTCCACCACCGCTAGCCATGCATAAAGATCCGCAAAGAATTTCCAAAATCAAGCCAAAGATTAGGATAATTCACATATTTGCCCCTGAAATCATCAAAACTGATGTTGCCAACTTCAGAGAGTTGGTACAGAGACTTACAGGAAAACCATCTGATCATCATCGTCAAAAGGGTTCCCACTTCAAGAACAAGAAACCAAGAACTGTTAGTAATCAAGAACAAGAAAATCTGCTGCAGAAGCCATCAATTACTAGTAAAAACAAGAAAATGGAGCTAGTTACAAGTGGGTGTATGAATAATTATAATAATAAGGTTATTAAAGAAGAAGAAGAACAACAACAACAAGAACAAGATCCAATGTGGAATGGTGCAAATTCAGGTGGGTTCTTAGCAGGATTTGCAGATTTAGATGGGTTTATTCAAGAACTTAATGAAGAATTTCCAATGCTGCCTATGGAAGTAATTGATAATCATCACGTGCAATATGGTTTTGGAGAGAGACGGCTTGTTTAATTGATGGGTTTTTTTTTTTTTTAAATTTTAATCCTTTATTTTATTTTCCTTTGCAAAATTAATGCTTTATTTTTTTTTTTCCTTTCTCTTTTAATTAGGTATGACTCAATTAACTGATAAATTCTTGCTATAATATACGTTTGCCTATTTATCATTTTCTTTTTTTTTTAATTTTCTTAATATCATAATTTACGCTTTATGTAAATACAAATTAAAGGAAATTAAATTTTATGCATTGCTTATTATAAAACTTAATAGTAATTAAATATCAAATTTTCCTTCTGAATTATAATTAATTTTAGATAAATATTATTTGTTTGTTTCGTTTAGATGTTTGCAATGTCCCTCTCTTTCTGCTGGCATGCGAAGATCATATATTGTTTGGCAAACCAAACATGAACGTGCTAAAGTATACATACATATATTTTTTGATAAATAATTAAATTACTTTTCTTGCAAGGCTTAATGTATTTCAAGAAAATTATTATTTTTTTTCCTTTTAACAACTAGCTAACATACAACACTAACCATCTTGGAAGTTAAATGGTGCTCTGCACATCCAAATTCCAAGTCCATAGGGTTTGCCCCAAGAAAGGTATAATCTTGCATGTGGATGCATAATTTTTTTGTACTAACTTGCACATATAAGTTTCTTGGTTATTTTTAATTAAGAGGAACAAGAAATTGCATTTGAATACCTTATAACTATAACTTTTACACTAGTTTTTCAATTAGAAGTTAAAGAGCTATGAACATTAGAATTTGCATCTCCAACTTTTTTTACTAAACTCAATCACTGTATAGTGACTTCAAAAATGGTATGTGGGTATTTATGCTCAAATCAGTTAATTCAATTGACAAGGAAAGAAACTTGAACTCCAAACGACTATTTTTTCATTCATAAGAATTAAATACTCGACATCTTATTGAAAAGACACGAGTTTTTTCCATTCAAACTAATGTCCGGTGATCTCTTTTTTTTTTATTTATTAATTGAGGTTTGATTTTATCAAGAAATATTTATGAAAATTTAAAAGTGCAGGAGAGTGCATTTTTAAGGAACAGAACACTTGATTCTTGACAACCATTTTTATCTCCTTCAATTAAATATATAGAATTTCTGTCATATAATCAGAAGCCTATAAGTCATTTTCCTTGAAGTCACAATCTGTCATTGTTGAAACTGAAGGTGCATCCATGCATATCTCAATGATGTGCGAATTACAGAAATAGCTTACCAAGTTTAACAAGTACAACGCCTAGAACCTTGCTGTACCGATATCATTATAATTCATCACTGTATGCACAATTTCCATTCACGACTTTAAAAACGATTTTCTGGCGCTTAAAATTTTATTATCTACAGTCATCTCATATTCTCGTATTAAAAATATTGATTTGAAACGTGGTCGATATAACTTTCGAAACAATATTTTTTATATTTTTAATTATTTATTAAATATTTAATGGATTTAATTTTATAATTTAAAATTTCTTGAATCAGATTAAAGTATTAATAGGTGCAATTATATAAGTTAAAATATCCAACGGAGTAAAGTTCTATAAAGCTTTTCATGAAAAATATGGGGATGTACTTATGAATTCAATCATTGACACTGTGTGAACACTATTAGTTTTTATTTTATTTCTTCATTTCTTAGCAACATTTAAACGGTTTGCTACATTGGAAACAAAATCTTTGTAGGAATACGAGTTCATCATGTGAAAAGATTTGTCTTTTTGTTTCTCGATTTTTACAACAAATTTAGAATTTTTAACATACATAGATCAGAAATTTGTAAGAGAAGAGGAATCCAAATTTTAATTAATCTATTTACCAAATAATAATATGGAATTTAAAAAAAAAATAGAAGGGATTACGTGAGGATTATGGGTATAGTCATTTTATAATTCTCAACATAAAATAAAAAAGTTTGTGGTCAATTAGTATTTTCCTGGAACACAATTAGTGCATTCAAGTCAACGGTTTTTTCATAAACTTAATATTCAAATTGCTATTAAATTATACTTTGGTGGGCTTCATCATCCATAGATTAAGATTAAGGTGGTCTTTGTTAAACTCAAAACTAATCAGCAGAAGAGATCAGAACCACTCAACTGCAATACTATATTGTTGGTGTAATCATCATACATTTTTAAAATAATATGTTCTTATGATCCATAACTGAAAGTGAAACCGTTTTTCAGTTTCATAATTGGTATATTGGACTGATTTATATGTCTAATGTTAATTATACATCAGATAGATTATTTTTTTTAAAAAAAAAGAAAATTAAATACAGTAAATAAATAAATAGGGGAATTGCCTATTCTCGTGTGTATATAAAATCTAATTCATTCGTGTGACATTTGAATTAAACAATGGTAATGTGTCAAATCAATAAAATAGTTACTATAGGACCATAAATAATTACAAAAGACAATCCTCTCATATGTCTCAACAGTCCAGACCCAAGAAAGGAAAACCACCAATAATAATAATAATAATAATAAATTTACATTTACATGTACAAACAAAAGTATAATCAATCATAAAGTTCCATGCCCTATTGCCTAGAGTTCAACGTGATTGAATATTTTTCTTTTTTGAACTGACCAGGATTGAATATTAATCGCGTAAAATTTCCATTTTCAATACTTAAAAAATAATTTAAAAGGAAACATTATTAGTAATTGTCTAATTGTATGGAAACAATTATCAAAACCTTTTGGGGAAGTTCTCCTTCCATATGTTAAATATGCTACTGCTGTTATTGGAACAGCCAATGTGAACGATCACTTACGACAATTTCTTAGAAAGAGCAGTAGCAGAGAAGGTAGAGATCGTCAGAACAAAGAAATTGCAATTGTTTCTATGAACAAATTTACTTGTAAAACTCATCTATAACAAAAAGGTTTTCAATATTAAAAATAATTCTAAATTGAATTGCAAGAAAACAGGCCTTAATTAGTTGGTAATACAGAAATAATTTCTTTTTCACTTTAAAACTTAAGATTGTGATGGTAAAAATGCTAAAATACATCTACAAATATTTACCAACCGTAATCCTTTGGGAAAAAAAAAAAAAAGAGTATGACAAATATTTTTTTTAATGAAAAAAATATTTGAGTGATATTGGCCTAAAAACGTCAAATTTATGCTCTAATTAAACTATGTAATATTGTATTATTTTTTTCTTAAGAACAATTCCTAAGCTCCAGAAAGAAAAAAAAAAAAAAAAATACTACTTATACTCAAAACCATATTCACTTCCAAGTTCCAACCTCTGACCTTGCCATCTTGGCAGATAAAAAAGACTTACAAACTACATGTTTGGTGAATACCTTCTTAGCATCGGTCCTTTGGGTCCGAATTCCAATCCCCCAAATAGTAACTGTTTGAAGCAGAATCAAATGTCAGTTGGCAATTGTCAACAGCCAACCCGCGGAGCCTGTCAGCTTCTGCTAAAGTCAAACGTTGGAAAATTGAGATTAAGATTTTAGAAGTGATAAGAAAATATGTAAAGGACAAAATCATAAATAAAAATAACAATTTCGAATCTGTCTTCCCTGAGTGACGTAAAGCCTAGCCTTATGAGATGCGGCAATAGACTCTAACCAGCACTACAGCAAAGCAAAATTTTTAGTCAACTAGTTTAATTCCAGAATATACACATTTCACACCAAACTCTCATCAATAATTTATTTCGATATTCTTCAGCTGAAAGTGAAAGTCTTTCATTTCTAAGTTCTAACAGAGGAAAATATGTGCAAGTGTAAGGGCAAGGCACCCCCTTTTGTCAATGAAAAGAAAAAGAATATAGATAACAGCATTAGGCAACTCACGCCCCTTGAAAGTATGCCCAGATGGTGACACCCTGAAGAACCACCTATCCAATATTGTAGTGGAATTAACCACTAAATCTCTGGTCAATTGCCTTGTATTCACAAAGAGGGCAAGTTTCACTAACTCTATGGTGACCTTCCGAATGATTAGTCAGCGCAGCAGTTCATCCATACAAACGACAAACAAATGAGGACAAAAGAGAAGGATGACAATCTTATTGAAAGAAAATACCAGAAAAGAAACTGTTCACTCTACAACATAATGAAGTCTCAAAGGAAGAGAAAGAGTAGGTAAGAGTCAACAAAACATTGTAGCAAAAGTTATAAAAGGTAAAAATCTGTATCTCTAGCTCTCGTACTCGGAGCTAGGTTCTCCCATGGGAGATGCAGGAGCATCCAACCTTGTAAGAACTTCAGGTACCCCAGCAGTGTCACGAATAATCTGTTAGAAAATAACACAAGGATTTAGGCTGTGATTAGGTCTAAGCCTACTATTATTCCTATGTAGCAGTATTAAAGCAAGCTGCTAATTTTTATCATTATCCTTGTTTCTGCAAATGGATGATAAAATAAACAAGTTGCCTGTGTCTAAATTGATAAGCACAACTTAACATTACCAACAGGGATAACAATGATCATGCTCATATGCACGGTTAGATGTAGGTTCATAAATATTGTATCTAATATGATCACGAGAGATGAGAGAGAGGACTTGGAAAAACATCAACATTACTAGGACAAATATTAACATTCCCACGTAAATAGATGAGAAATCAAGATGCCCAGGAAGAAAATCTCAGAAGTGGCTTTAAATACATTATGAAACACACATTATTTACTTTTTAATACTAATCTAGCCAAAGTACAAACAAACTCAACATTGCTGTAAACACTTAAGGTTTCCGTTATATCAGAAACAAACCAAAACAACATAAACTAATTTGCCTAATGAATAATTAAATCCAATTCAACTATTAATCTAGTGTGTTCTTGAAATTTTAATCCCAACTCAAATCCTACTGGAGTAGCAAATTAGATATCTAATTCACATTTGTGGCCAAACACATTTTCAAAAAATTTAAAATAATGAAATAGAATGCTACTTTAATTTTATACATGTAATTTAACATAGATAATCACAAGTAGACATTGAACTATGTACTAGTATTTATAAAAGACAAAATATTCCCCTAAAGTTTATAAACAAGCAATTATTATTAAAATAAAAAAAGAGGTAAAGATATAGGAGAAAGTAATGCTTTGTTGTGACCATATATGTTGAAAAGTCTTTGTATATATTGATACTATCATTTGAATGTACAAGCCTTCATGAATCTAGGTGGCAGCACCCAGTTCCTGATGGCATCTCTAGTCAGTTCACCTCTAGAATTTCTAAAGTTGCCTCAGTACACAATCACACAGGAAGAAGGGTCACAACCATGTTTGAGATTGATTTTCATCTCTAGTTCTCTTTACAAAAAATGCAAATAATATTACACAAGTTAATAAAACAAAATTCAGATTACTGAGAATTTTGTATGCAATGTTTACAACCCAACTCTGCAATAAGATCACTAAGCTGAGGAATTTAAAGGCAGCATGTGCACATGTACAACTACAAATTGATTCCTAGACATACTCAGTAGAATACTTACAAGTATCTCCTCATCAAGATAAGAAATCATGAATAGCCTTTGGAGAGAACCAGCTGCTGGCATTTAACAAAAGGAACGGGAGAATGAAAAAAACGTTATTAGCATGAATTAATAATAGTATCTTCACCGACATATTTAAAAAAACTCCATAAAGCATTATTAAGTGTTATATAACTGGCAGGATATGTAATGAGGGTAATATAAGAGTTGAAACTTCAACATATCATCATCTCATAAGCTTGAACTACTCCAATGGGATAACTGACCATACAGATAGAAAGTGGGATTTCTGCAATGTCATAGCACTTAAACAATAATGCCATACAAAGCATAACATTCTCAATGAAAACTTCGGAGATGTCAATCATATAATACCACAAGCAATGTCTGTGAGCAAAATGCAAGTAACTTCAAAGAAACTTGCTAGTAGCCTTTTATAAATGGTGGAAGTAGGACTAAACAACCAATGAAACACGAACCAGATGAGCAGTGTGAAAGTCAGCCACAATCAAAACTCCAGAAGTAACAAAAAATAAGGAAGTGAAACGCCCATAATATCTAAGAAAATAGCAGTACAAGTTGCAGTTCTCAGTGAAGGAGATAGGACATGGTAACTAATGCAATCAAGAAATCATTAGAATCCCGCTACACCAAATTCCAGTAGCTTCAGGTTTTACATGCTAGTTCACAACCACACTGAACTCTCAACTGCAAAACACTACATAGATCCTCCGGAAAAATATCTATTGGCAGTAATAGTTACTTAATCTCACCACATTTAAGAGGGGAAATTTTGATGTGAAATTTTTATTAGCATTAGGATGACAGCAAGATGCTACAGCTTTCTATAACTAATTTTTAGTAGGAAAGGGCTTAACCAACAAAAATGGACAAGAAAACTTTCAAACATATTAAATTCCCTTTTCTTTCCTTTACTTGAAGGAAAGAGAAGAAAGAAAGAGTTTTGAATCCTAAAAATGCTCACACTAACATAAAGAAAGCAATATCAAAATACTTACGTAGAGGAACTTTCAGGCCACTAGAGACAACATCCCTGATAGGAAGTGGAAGTTGTTGAATTGTGCTAGCAGCCTGACCAAGTGCACCTTTTAGCTGTTCTGGCACATTCTCTTCAATGATTGTTGGTGTCTCAAGAACTCCTTCAACATATTCCTCTTTCATTCTAAGGGGTCCCTCCACAGACAATTTCGCAGAAAGAATAAGTTTGCTTTCTATCTGTGCTACAGCAGGAAAAAGAAAAAAAAAAAGATTCATAGTAGACCTCAGCAAATTACATCAACAGCACATGTAACAGGTTTTCAATGATTAGAAAAATGTTACTGCCGTCAACCATGTATCAGCAAAAACTAATAGCCTGCATGACAGATTTAAGCAAGACGAATAAATAGAAGTTCCAAATAATCAAGACATAAAGTCATTCTTGAATATAATCAAGACATCAAGAATTAGCATTAGGCCTTAGTGCAGAGATTTTTCTCCGACATCTATCAAACTCTTACATCATGCCCTAAAATTCAGATGTTCACAGTAACTGAAACATTAACAATGTTAACTGCAAACTACCACTGACTGTTTCAATCGAACCCTACCCAGATATCGAATTAATGGAAATAAGGCATCAGTTCATGTAATACATATGATTTGCACCTTCAGAAAGAGAGAACATAAAAATCTAAAACTGTGGTACACAGGCAACCCTACAGCAGTCACACTTTTTCCACCCTTATTACAAAATAACACAAAAAAATTATAATTAACTCTTTCGATTACAAAGAAAATTGAATTTAAAAATAGAACATAACCCTTGGGAGGAAGCACATAGTGTAGAAGTAAAACGAAAGACCAAATAAACTCAATTTATTCCTCACATTTAAGTCCCTCACATGTGAATGCTGTCATATAAGAACCGGTTAAGTTATATAAAATCTCAATCATATCTCTCCTAAACAACTCATCTCAACATCCATATCATAATCCAGGTTTACCTCACAGCACCAGTCCACTTAAGTGATGGCATAAGTCCTCACAGTCACCAGTGCCAGAAAGTAGGTCACTGAAGCAATGCATATACCAACTTATAGGGGAGGCCACCAGTCAGTTCCAACCAAAACTGGACTGGAAAAGCCCATATTGAAACTGATACATGAATGCCAGTCCTGAACCGAACAGGGGGTGGAAGGATCAATTCCAGTTTCGGTCCCTTTCCCAAAGGTTTTGGGACTGGAACTGGCCTGGTTTGGGTCTGGTCTGGTCCCAAAAAAAATGAAAGGAAAAAGAAGATGAAGTTCAGAAAGAAAGACCAAACCGGAACTTGTGAGCCCTTTATTGGAACTGAAATTAGCTGAAACTGGACCAAACCAAAACCTTAGGGACTGGTTCAAGTCTTGGTTCCACTTCCCTAGGCCCTGAACTGCTAGTTCATTGACCAAACTGCACATTCAATAAACTGGTCACCCTACCAGCTTACTTAAAAAAGTATGTACCACAAATGAAAACCAGTGGCAGTGCTAGGGAAGTAATAATAGATTCGATAAAGAATAAATAAACTCTAAACGTAGGGGAGTTTACTTACATGAGCTACTGTATTAGTCCGTTCAATAAGCATCTAGAAAGGGACAGGGTTTTCATGCTTTACTTGTTGGTGGCTTTAATCTGCCTCAATTGGATGAAAGACATTCTATTTATTCAGGAATTAGTTCAACAAACAAAACCAGCTAATGTCCACATGAAACTACAGCATCAAACGAAAATATGCTCATTGTATGGCAAGTATTCCTTGACATTATATCCCGAAGAGGATAAAAACAGAAGAGTACCGATGACAATAACTTCAAATTTGCAGTGACTTTTGCATTTCCATCTTTAATCACCACGTCCAATTTTGATAAATTAGCCAAACTCGAAGGAAATCTCCTGCAAATATATAATACAATCAACTTTTTCAAACTAAATAATTCAATACAAGTGAAAAGACCTGCGGGTAACAACTGTTACATCTGCGCGATCAATCACCTTTGATTCTGGAAGAAATAAAGGAGAACATTAATCTAAACTGTACTCACTCAAATATAACTCTAGCAGCAAATAATCCTGGACTTCCAGATCCAAACCACTCAAAGTTCCATCGCCCTTCCAAAAATGGTGAACTGAGAAGCTGAAGAAACAAGTTAAAATTTCCAATTAAAAATTACATTCAAATGCAAGTGTTCTACTCATATAAGCACCTACGTAGTTGGTCTAGGCGTTGGATTTAGGCGCTCAAGACCAGTTATCCTCTCATTCACATCAATTCGCTGCATATCCGTTGTCTTTCCCGTCACTAGAGCTTCAAAACCGCCAGAGTCTTTAAACTGAATCAACCAAAACTAATGAATTTTCCATTTTCATTCTTCTCTCAATCTCAATTCAAGGAATTACTATTCATGAATAAAGATCGTAAAAAAGGATAGATTAAAATAAATAAAATTTTCCATTAATCATTGCAAAGTTAAATTCTGAAATTGAGAAACTTAACGGCGAGAAGCAACGATTCCTTAGCAGAAAGCCGCTCCATCTCCTTAGCATAGGCGGCAGGAGCTCCTTGTACGGCTTGCTGAACCATTGCGGTGCACGCCATTCTACAGTTCCTCCGGCCAGTCTCCCTGAGTCGGGGAAAGTGTACGAGAGAAGTGGTGGCATTAGTTGATGTGAAAATCGAAGAAGAAGACGGCGACGAATAGCTCGAGCAAATAGCAGAAATTGCAGAGAGTGAGCCCAGTATAGAAGCCATTACAGAAATAATGAAATGTGAAATGAAACGTTCGCAATATTTCGGGACATTCGGGTTCAAAGTCAACAAGCCAAACCGCTCATTTAAGAGCTGTACAATCGTACAAGAAGATTTCAATGGAGATGCGGGGTGGCAACTTTTTTATGTTTTCTATATTTTCAGAAAAAATCTGACATGACTTGAATTAAGAGTTGTACAATCGCACAACTTAGATTAAAACGAAGATTCCGGATATCGAACTGCACACCTCACGTATGTAGAACAAGCGCCCTACCGTTTAAGCACTATGACCCATTTGTTTTAGTTTTCTTTCAATAAATTTATTTAATATCCACACAGACAAACTACACTATAAATTTTCTGAGAGCTCCAATTTCTCCTTTCCCGCCATGGAAGCCATGGATATGGACGGAGAGAAAAATCTACAGAGAAAGCAAGCGATCTATTCCTCCTTGGTTATTATCTCTTCCATTCTTAAACTCCTATGTTCTCTAATTTTATGTTCAGAATTAAGTTTCTGATTTTTTTTTTTTTGTTTTATTAAGATGTTTCAGTGCTAGTCTTTTTTGTATAATTTCCATTGCAGCTGTGATGCAGATATTCTGTAAAACTGTGACTGAAATTTTGTAATAGCAGGATGAGACGTTTGAGATTCAAAAAGAAACATACCGAGGCCAACAATACAGCCAAATTTACTTTGCTCGTCTCCATATGATGAGAACTCTTCTCTATTCTCTTGTACCCCATTGGAAAAATCATTTAACTGGTATCTCTCCTCACTCTTTAAAAATCTTTTCTCGCTTTATTATTATTATTATTTTTTTTGGTTGAATATAAGTTTATATAAACTCTTTGTTGTACTTGGTATTGTGGGTTTTGGTTGGTTTTGACTTTTTTTTTCCGGTTCAGTTACGTTCTTGCTGCTCTGATTTAGGGCTTTTATTAAGGGTGCTTGCTTTTACCAAAGTAAATTTGGAGTCTTTCTGTTGATTTTATGTGGGTGTTTTGCTCTTCTGTTCATGGCTTGGTATGTAAGAGGGGATTTGTAAATTATATGTTTTAGGGTTTTGGCTGTCTATATTAATTGAGTTTCTGTGAATGCATTTTTCCTAAAATTTTGTTTTTCTAAATTCCCTTAATTAAGCTTTTGGTGCTGTCCATATTGCTATATTAGAAAAGTTTGTATTTGACTTTGCATACATTGGCTGATAGTTTGGATTGGTTCTCTGCTCATGGTTTTTTGTAAACTGTTAGGGTGGTGCATTTTTCGGATGATTCTTTTTTACTCTTCAACAGCCAAGATTTAAGATTTTCAGAAAGTTAGATTTTTACCAGGATTTTCCATCTTGACTTTGTTGGTGTCATGATTTGTTTGTCACGTCGGATGAGAACTTTGCATCTTGGAATAACACTTGTGATTGTCTTTCTTTTCCCCTTTTTTGAATTTATTTAATTCTATTGGCTTTGTTTTTTGATGGTGTTTTATGAATTGAAGTTACAAAATTTGACTAAGGGTGATTTGATGGGTCTTATATTATCTGATATAGTTCTTCAATTATTTACCAACACTTTTTATTGCAGTTTGTAAGATTTTGGGATTGGAAGAAGGGAAGGAATGCATCATCGTTGGAACATTGTATAAGCACATGAAACTTAAACCTTGCATTCTTGATGAGTACTCTAAGGAGGTAGGTTGTTTGTAAATAATTTATTAGTTTTTGCAACATTGTATAAGCACATGAAACTTAAACCTTGCATTCTCAATGAGTACTCTAAGGAGGTAGGCTGGTTGTAAATAATTTATTAGTTTTTCTTGACATCTGTTTCTTTTAGATGATAGTGAAGTAGGAAATTGAGATTGTGAAGATGTACTTTTCTTACTTTTACAGAGATCTGCAGTGCCTTTGGTCAAACCTCACAATTTCATGCATTCGGATGATCATTTAGTTTTGGAAGATGAGAGTGGCAGAGTAAAGCTTGGAGGCCATAGGCTTTCACCTTCAGCATATGTCACAGGTACCTGCCACAAACAAGAAGCAAGCAACTTTGTTAGGAAAGTGATGTAGGATAACTTGCAGGTTTTGTTCTAGGATGGATTTTGAGTTGGTTTAGCAGCTATATGCAGGTAGAAGCATAATTATTCAATTGTGGCTGACTTTAGGTAGCTAAAATCTGTAGATACTTGCAGAGGTCTTGGCACAATTGCCATGAAACCTGAAGAGAACTAAAAGTTCTAAATTTTTTGGAGTTCAGTGGGAATCACCCCCATGGTTCAATAGGCATCAGTTCAGATTTGGAGTGAATTGCATGACATAATCCTGGGGCAGCAATTTTGGAAAATTGTATTGACTGAAAATTGAATGACAGGAATAACAAGAACAGGCATTTATAGATTTAAACTAATCATAAAAACATTTAAGACATTGAATATCAAAACTAGTCCTAACACTCTTAAGGATCTGCAGTTCCAGAAGAAACTCAACAGATAAAAGTTAATGCTATCCTAAATCAATAAAGACTTCAAAGTATATATTATTATGCATCCTAAAAGCCTATAAACTAACCAAGAAATTACAAGAATATCCTAATACTTAAAGTTAAACTATTGGATAAGTGGCTAATTTATTTGAGTAGACAAATAAAAAAGAGTGTAAGGGGAGTAGGAGGAACTGTATGACATCCTTAATAACACCAATTTGAATAGGAGGAACTTGTTGTGGGCTGTGTCAAAAGGGATTGTAGGTCCAGGGGGTAGGTACCTCTGCTATTGAATAAAATTAGTTAAGCCTGGTTGACCATTGTAGGGGCATCTTGAATGGGATGGCTTTTCTGGATCTTCAATATTTTCCTGTGATTTTCAGAAGGCTAAACATTATAGGTATCAACTGAATTTGGTAATGTTAAACTGTGGGGACATGAGTCTCTTGGACTTTAAACATTTCCTCTTAGCAAGGAACTGATCGGTAGTGAATTTTCTGAGTATCCGTCCCTTCTACTCCTTGTATGTTCTAATTGATTGTGACTGGCTTTTTTTGGTAGGCGTTGTTGTTGCTTTACACGGAAAGGAAACTAGTGCTGGTGACTTCTTAGTTCTGGATGTTCTTGAAGCTGGCCTGGCACCACAGATAGAGCTGCCACTTCAGCCAAGTATGATATGATTTATTTTTCAGTTTTTTTTATCCATGATGCTTCTACCTTAATTAGAATAGGTAACGTGTAGTTTTGCTTGGTAGTTGAACCCATACTTTTCATCTATTTTTATTGAAGAACGTATTCCATCCACATCCCTTTGGAAATTTAAACCATTTCATAGAAATTGAGTTTACATTTTAATTTTGCAGAAAGGGAAAACATTATGGAAATTCTCTGAGGTTTACGCCAAATTAGCTTGAACTTGAACCATATAATGAAAAACACTTTTGGTATATTATCTTCATAATCATGATGACCGCATCAAGTTATAGATTGAAATTTTGAATTCTGTATTTGAAGTTGCTTCCTTCGTTAGAATTGCTTCACGAGTCATTTAGCATTTCAAAGTGTAACAGTTCCATTTTAGGATAGACATTGAGACTCCATTCAATAACATCTAGAATGTATCTCTTTACTTTAAAGGAAAATTTATATTTTTGAACTCCGCATTGTATACGCATTGCCCTAAAGAATCAAACTAACTTTACACAGGAGAAGACAAGTATGTGGTTTTTGTATCTCTAAGCATTGTCCTAAAGGATTAAACTAACTGTACACAGGAGAGGACAAGTATGTGGTTTTTGTTTCTGGGCTCAATGTTGGAAGCATCAGATCCAACCCACTTCAGTTTCAGCTTCTTGTTGATCATATAACAGGACATCTAGGAGATGAACAGGTTTTGCTATTACTTACTTTATCTTTAAGTTGATCTGTTATATGTCTTTTCAATGGCTACGTGCTCCTGCTTATTTATTCATCATCCAAGCAGGAACAAGCAATTGCAGCAGAGATAGTCCATGTAGTAGTTGCAGGGAATTCAGTTGAAATCCCTGTTGGACTCCTTAATGGACAGGTAACATTTCTTACATGTTTGCTATCTTCTTTATTTGATGAAGTTCTTAATCCTCTTGTCCTAAATGATCTTGTTATAAGATGTATTCTGTTGATATATTCTTGGACTCATGAAGTTTTGCAGAAATGAAATCTATGCATTTTGTCTATCATTCATCTTTCAATGAAAATCATAATTCTGCTCATGCAATTGTCTAGAAATCTCTTGTGGATTCTGAAGTACCAATGCAATTTTCCCAGTTATTCTCTTTCTTTATTAATTAACTGAAGTGAAAATGCCAGAAGGATAAGTCATGTGTAGATTTCCTTGTTCTCAATGTCTAGACGTGAAAGGATGTAGTGTTTTTACTTGCTTTCTTCCTTTTAGTACTGATTGCTTCTGAAAGGTACTGCCTTGGAGTATTAGGGTTTGTTTAACAAAACTTAAGTTTACCAAATTTTTGTGCATGAGATTGTTCATCCTGATCTCTATCACCTAGACATGACTAATTTTTCTCCTTTGATGCCTACCTTGCAGAATTTGGCTCCAAAGGATCAATCAAGACTCTCAGAGCCAGTCAAAGAGCTAGATATTTTTTTATCTCAGGTTGTTTTCTTCATGTTACTCAATATTTTCAATCTGGACCTTTGTTCTCGTTATTTCTTCTAATGGGTCTCTTCATTTTGTTTCTGCAGCTTACAATTTGTGTTTAGATTGCTGCAGGTGTGCCTTTGGATATCATGCCTGGACCCAATGACCCAGCAAACTTTTCCTTACCCCAGCAGGTTACATAATAATTCCAGTTATGGTGTCAGATTTTCTTTTAACAATTACTAATTTCCCGTTTCCTTCAGTCTTTGCACAGATGCCTTTTCCCAGGATCAGCAACTTATAATACTTTTAGGTCCTGTACTAATCCTCATTGCTTTGAGCTTGACAACATCAGGTTATTATATTTGATGATGTGTTGTTGCAACATTGAAATATAATTAGACAAAATCAACTTATAACATGTCCCATTTTGCCAGATTTCTAGGAACTTCAGGTCACAATATTGATGATCTTGAGAAGTATTCTGAGGCAAAGGATGAGCTTGAATTTATGGAAAGGACATTAAAGTGGAGGCATCTGGCACCAACAGCTCCTAATACGCTCGGTAGAAACTATTTATCATGCTATATAGTTGTTCTATCGTTATATTACTTGTTGATCCCACTTATATTGTATTTTTCTTCGTGGTTCTTGAAATATTTGATAATATATACTTCATAAATAAGGAATACTTGGAACAAACTTTTACTTTGTTAATGATTGTCTTTTTCTTTTTTTTTTTTTTTTTCTCAATCACTGCCTTCAATGTCTTTCAGGTTGCTATCCTTTCACAGATCGGGATCCTTTCCTGATTGAAATCTGCCCTCATGTATATTTTGTTGGTAATCAGGATAAATATGGAACTCGCATGTTAAAGGGTATAGACTCCTTGTTAGCTGACAACTATTAAATGGAACTTTTCTTTACAAGAAGAGGAAAAATTTTATTTTGTTTATTTTCTTTCAAATAATCTCCAGTTTTAATGGAAATCTGAAACTGCAGGTCCAGAAGGGCAGTTGATAAGACTTATTTCCATTCCAAAATTTAGTGAAACTGGAGTTGCCGTCATGGTGAGTATTTAAATCTGATGATGCTGAAAATCATCCAAGTGGTCTGAACTGACCTATAAATCTCTGTAGATCACAAAGCTTGTTCTATGTGCATACATGTCATGCATGTCTTGCATCAACAGTATCTTGGGGAGAGGGGGTGTTGTTTGTTCCATTATCTAATATGATATGTAAATTAAATGAGTAAAACAATTAAATAAATTATAAAAGAGAAAAATCAAGTGATTAATCTGAATAATATTGAAAGATAAAAATGCTTATTATTCAACCTGTATTCAGGTGTATTAAGTTATTTTCTTTTAGTTTCTTCAAAAAGACTTTAGAAAAGACGAACCAATAGGAGATTGTAATTAATTGGAGACTTAGAAATATAAATAGCGGTATAAGGAAGCAAGCTACTTGGACTTTGCTCTTAAAATATTCAAGTTTGACCTGGTTTTAGTCAAATCAAGCTTGAACTCAAGTAGCTCAGATGATGAATCAACTGGAGTTTGAGTATTATAATACTCAGACCTGAGTGGCTAGTGAGCCTAATCGAGAATTTAAATTTTATGTAATTTTAAATACATTTTATATTACATATCAGTATGAAAGAGTGATTTACTGATTCAAGCTCGTTCAAATTGATTGAAGTCTTTTTCTTTTTTAACATTGATGAGTAATTTTATTTTATTTTTTTAAAAGGTAATATAGGAAAATGAAGGAAGAAAGAGATTATTAAATATGTTTTAGGCATATGCACAAGATACAAAATTTGAATATTTATTGTTGTTGAGATTGGGAATTTGGACTTATCCTTTTGTATACTATTCTTTGGATTATTCACTAATTAGTGATTGATTATATTTTTCTTCCATTTTGCAGCTTAACATGAAAAATCTTGAATGCCACACCCTCAGTTTTGGGACTCAATTCAGCTCATAACAACATGGTATTATATGATTTTCACTACTCATTAGATTGGAAACACTCAAAGTTTAGCTTAAGCTAAAGCATCTATAACAGAACTCTTCAGTGTTGGTTTACAATTAAGAAGAAGGGGGAAAAAGAAGAAAAGAAAGAAAGAAAGAAAATTAATGCACCGTCAAATCTATTGGGCAAATATTAAAAAGAGGGGGGGAAAAGTTTAGAAAAGTATCATGTTTTTGTACTTTGTCGGAAATTGTTTTTCCTTATTATTTTAGCACCATGACATAGGATTTAGATGTTCTTTTCTGTTCCTAATTTTCATTTCTTATTCATATATTGCAAAAAATGGGTGATTTGATCTGAGTATACATATTTTATTGAACAATAAAGTTACTCAAGAACCATGATCTCTCTTATAATATTTTAATCAGATCAGAAGGTTCCTATTGAGTTAAAGGCAAAGTTTTCTTGGTCAACTGGTATATTTCTTTCAATCTTGGTTATGCTTTGTTTTAACTCATCACTTTATCAGGGTTGAGGTGATTATGCATATATTATTTTTACTGTAATTTAGCCTAAGAATGGTTTCAGAACATAAGTTTACTGGAATATGGAACGACTTTTAGAAAACAATTAATGATAAATAAATGAATTTGGAATAACTCTGCCATCTTGACTCAGGTTTATGCAATCTTGCTGTTGATATTAGAATATATTGCGACTCTGATTTAAGAGCAAGTCAAAATTAGCTATTATATGTTATATGGAAATGATTTTCCTCTAATCTTTTCAGGGAATGCATATCTTGTAGCATCAGCAATCTGTCTAGTTGAAAATTTTTAGCTTGCAGGATTTTGGTGCAGCATTCTGGTTCTTCTGGTGACAATTGAACTTTGCTGAGAGTTTTCCCTTAAAGAGAGCAGATGATATTTTATCAGGAAGAGGAATGTATATTTTGTTATTTGAATATCTTGCTGGACTGAGTCTGTGATACTATCCATTACTCTAATTATTTTCCTTCAATCCAAACATAGTGTAAAAAGGAAACTAGGACTGTAATTATAATTATAGGGGAGAGAATAATTTAAAAAAAAAAAGAAAAAAGGATGGGTCTGGCGCGCGTTTTCAGAATCATTCTCTTACACTAATTCACATGTCATTCTGTTATCCTAATTATTCATTATCCAACGGCTATATTCGCTATACATACAATTATTCAAATAATTCATTTCCCTCAACGGTACATTTCTCACTACAATACAAAGATTCTCTCTTAACCATTAAAACAGTTCTCTTTCCCTTCCCTCTCTCAACATATAAACATATATTTGTTTTCAACTCCACATCTCTCTTTCCATCTCTATCTTTCCATAACAATGGACAGTGCTTCTACTAACAGCAGTACCACAGTTCAACACGTGACGAAGAAGTCTTCTGATGAGCTGTTGATGAAATTTGCAGAAGTAGAAGACGATAATGATGAGGCAAAGGAAGAATTAAAGTTTTCGAAAAGGCGAAAAATTAGAAGCAAACAGGCTAGGAAGGAAGTTGCTTGTGAAAGCCCTTCGCATTATAGTAACTCTTTAGTTGAGAAACGGTCGCTTCTTCCTCCGGTGACGAGGAAATCGGTTTTGCTCAGGCAACTTGGGATTGGAAGATCGCAGCTTAGAGCAAGGGATTTCAAGAATAAATCTGTCTTTGTAGCCATTGGAAAGGTAAGAAACACGCACAAGATATTAATTTTTTTTCTACCCTCAAATTTTTTTTTTATTATATTATTATTAAATTATGCAGACGTGGCGTAAGACATTAGAAGGAGCATCAAGAGTACTTTTGGAGAAGCATTATAATCGACATAGACGATTGATTAGTGACGTGGCGTAGGTTGTGGTGTCGTATCGTTAGACAAAGTAATTGTTCTAAAAACTTTAATCAATTATTATAATTGTATTAGAGGCAAATTGAATGCTTAATTAGTATTTGTATATTAGATTTATATTAATATATTTGTTTTTCATTCAGAAGTTAATAAAGTTAAAGATGATTTATGAGAATTCTATTTATGCATTAAAGATAAATTACCTTGAAAATACAATAACCATTTAGGTAAATGAAAAATATTTAAATTTATGCATTAAAATTATATTTTAGCGGACAATAATAAAATATAATATAATGTAATTACTCTAACAATATGTTTAATATTTTTTTTTACATTATGATTTACTCATTGGACAAAATATATAAAAACGTTTTAATTAAGGTTGGTAATCATGACTATTTTACATCATTTGAAATCAAATTATTGATATACTATTATAAATTATTACCAGTTGTTTTTCATATTTAGACAGCTAATAATTATAAATTATTACCAATTGATATACTATTGATAAACGTTTTAATTAAATTTTTATTTTATCTACTCGATGAAATTTTGAAAATCAGTTAATTTGATTAATATAGTTAAATTAATTTTTAATTAAATTTTTAACTGATAATCGAAAATTTAATGTTTTTTGACTAAATTTTTAACTGAATATTTATTTACCGAACTGAATTTGTCAAATTAATCGAATGTTCTGCTCGATGAACATCAAGAAATTATGAATTAATTTTTACACATTAGATTAAATCTATGTTTCACTTTAATTCATTTAAATGCTTTAAAATTTTTAGAATATACCATTTTAGATAATGCAAATTAATTAATCATGATTTAATTCTTCATCTTGTATGGAAAATTCTTTTTCTTCCCTCTAAATTAGGCAATTGAAACAAGTTTCCATTTTCATTTTGTTTGACTTAGGGAAATTGGAACATACCACTAAAACATCTAAGACCAGATTGTCAATTGGGTCAATACTGCCAGAAACTTCACAGAAGCTACAGTCGACGAATATCCAAAGAATATTCAATGTTGACCAATGCTGAAGATTTAAGACCAGAATTTTAAGTGATGAAATTTTGAAATTGTAAAATTATTTAAAAGAGTTTATTTACTTACTGTATTCAGTTTAATTTTAAAATAAAAGTTTTTTTTTCATTATTTTAAGTAAAATTTTAGCTCAATTAAATTTTTTATTTATTATTTGAAGTGCTAAGAAAATTTTAATTAACGAATGAAAAAAAAATTTGTAAGTGCAGAATGAGTCTCAATTTGTTGCTTATCCACATGACTAACTATGAAAGGATCCCTCGTAAAATGGCAAAAACAACAAAACAAAAGAGATCAACGATCAATGATGAATTCATTTTCAAATGTGATTTTCATTTTTAGATCATTTTATGGGTCGCTTTATTTCAAACCATATAATATAACCAGCTAAACCATATAATATAACCAGCTAAAAAAAAAAAAAAAATGGCATATGAATATATGATACATACATAAACTACAGATTGCCGCTGTCGATATTTTGAAGTAAGCAGAGAACAGCATTCCAAACCTCCACATAGAAAGAGGCTGCGGTTGTCCACAATGACAAGGACCTTACCCAAAAATCACACAAACAACATTTGATATTTTATATGTATAGAATGGTTAGTGAATGGGGCATTGGGTTGAATAGTGGTGGCAACAGGCAACAGCAAATCTTTATTGTCAACTGTATATATGGGTATCATTCATTATAAGTTAGATTGGATTAATGATAATGATTTGGGTAAAACTACAACACAATAACACTCTTGTGACACTAGAAAAGCTTCAATTTTTCACATGTCACTTGTGTTGTGTAGTGTGTTATTATGAGCCTTTTTTTTCATTTGGAAAGCTACTTGCCTCTACCACTCCCTTTACTTTATCTCTTCCTTTCTCAATATTGGGATTTTTTAAAGGCTAAAGTAGATAGTCAGCAAGTAAAAAAATTATCCATTATTTATCTCTTTTCATCTGTACGAAGAATAAGAAGTTTTGAATTCGAATAGTCTCGACCCTCGTCAATTTAGTGAGTTTAGAAAAAGATTACCGACACTCGAGAGGGAGCATTTTGCCCCATTTATAGGTTTGTTTTATACAAATTTGGATTTAATCAGACTAGTGAATTTCCGACACTAGATGTTTTAAAAAATATATTTTGACTAATTTGATTAGAATTATTAAAATGAAAATAATACAATAAATAGTTAAATATTGAAATATTTGATTTTAAAATGAAAATTCATGAGGTACAAAAAAAATTCCAAGTGGTTTAGTGAATTTGGCAAAATAATACAATTAAAACCTTTTTGGTCCATGTCATGTTAAATTTGTGGATGCAGACAAATGGCTATGATCTGAAATTGTCGTGCTGCTTGTTCAGTCACAAGTTGTCTTATTATCAAGTCAATTTGACTCGAAATAGTGGTGTGTAGTTCCTCAATTCAATTTGGTTTCAAATCGAACCGAACAAAATTAAAAACCAATATATATATAAATTGAATTTTAAACTGAAGAAAAAAAAAAGAAATTCTTTTAGTACATTGGAGTACTAAATAGAAATGATTTTCATTAAATTTTAGGTTAAATCTTATCTAAAAGTTGACACCGAAGACAATAATATTACACAATTGAAATTTTTGTTTTTATTTAATTTTTCTCTTGAAAGGATGTTTTTGTTTATTTATTTATTTGTTATTTACACAATGTGATATAAAACTCTTAAGCTAAACGACAGCTAATATTATGTAAAACACTGTTCTACTTTACACTTTATTTTGCATGAGCGTTTAGAGTAATATTTAATATTTATATTAAATTAAAATATTATTTTAATTAATTATTATATTCAGTAATATTACATTTATCCTATCATTTAAAATTTTTTTAATTATCCTAATTAGTGTTTAGCATTTATAAATTTTTTTATATTAAACAACTGATGAAACACATATTATTATTAAACATTTTCTATTTTAACTGCTGTATAAACAACTAACCATCGACAATTAACATCTATTGAAACTGCAAAAATTGCCAAATATGCCCTTAATCATTAAAAGTTAATTCAAAATGCTACGTTAAAATAACATCTATTTAAAATGTTAAAATTTATTTAAAAAGCTATTCAAAAAACAATCTAAAAAATTAATGAAAATAACTGTATAAACTGCATTAGTTATTATAAATTAACAAATCACAAGTGAGTGAATTCAAATGGGATAATTTAGTAGTAAAGAACACTTACATAATTAATTATTATGGTTTAAATTATAGATTCAATCATTAGCAATGCAATCTTCCTCGAACCAACATTTTTACCTTAAAAAACGAGCGGAAATTAATTAGATTTATGAACCGTTGATCAGATACGGCCTGCGTGAAATTATCCCAAAATTTCCCACATTATAAAATAAATGCTTAACTGACATCATGCAAAGCTTTTTATCATTCAATTTTGGAGCCTCTCAGCAAATTAATTATGGAAATATTTTTTATTAACTTATTTTTTTTTTTAAATACAACTTTGTAATCAATTCGGCAAGTTAAATAATTATTAATCTACGGATTTCCACTTAAAAAAAATCATAAAATTATGAATTTAGTTTCAAGTAAAAAAGTCGATAACAAAATAAAGATATTTTACTCAACAAAAGATGATAAAAATCAACAATTATTATCATTTTAAGAATAATAATTTTTTCTTAAATTTAAGGTTATAATTTAATTATTGCACATGGCTTTTCTCGTGTTAGTCAACAAACCATCTAAATCCATCAATAAAACAATCTAACCGGTTGGAATTCAATGCTATTTTTACTTTTTTAATTTTGTTTTCAATATTTTTTGGGCAGAAAGAGCTTTTATATATATATATATATATATATTACTGTACAACTAGCCATTAAAAAAATAAATAAAGAAGATGTAGAATAGAAGAAGTAAAGAAGAGAACGTACAGAGAAAGAAAAAAGAAAAAAGAAAAAGGAAAAGCAAGGGAAATTTTATTAGTCCCACGCATCGTCAACTTTCCCCTCCTACCACTCTCCTTCTGCAACTCCTCTCTCTCTATCTGAGAACCCAAATGTTCTGTTTCTCTCTCTCCCACTCTTTTTTCCTGTTTTTCTCTCTCTAAACACTCAAAATCTCAATTTTTTTACTCTCTTTCTACAAAATGATCTATCAATCTTTCACCATTTCTTGTTCTTCAATTTCAATCACTTTCTCTCTGCATTCTCTCTCGTTATGGATTTGACTCCTCTTACTTGAGCTTTCGCTTCAATTTCTTCCTCTCTTTTGACTTTGATCCATTATCATCTCACTAACCTTTATCGACCCAAATCCTCAATTTTCAGTATAACTAAGAATCAAAATCTTTGAACCCCTATTTTTTTATATTCTTGAGATTATTGTAAAAGTGGGTTTTGGTTTAAAAGGAAATGAGGGATGTTCTCGTGGCTGGCAAGGATAGCAATGGCGTGTTGGAGACCGGTCAGTCGATATGCCCGTATGAGCAAGGATGATAGTGTTAATGATGATGAAGATTCTTCTATTGGTGACTCTCTTCTTTGGTCGAGAGACCTTGACAAGCACTCTTATGGGGAATTCTCTTTTGCTGTTGTTCAAGCCAATGAGATCATTGAAGACCATAGCCAAGTGGAAACTGGCCGTGATGCCACCTTTTTCGGTGTCTATGATGGCCATGGTGGGCCCGAGGCCTCTCGTTTCATTTCAGACCATCTGTTCAAGAATCTCATGAGTGAGTTTTGTTTGTTTATTTGTATTTGATTTTCTTTTTTCGTTTTATTTGTTTTCGATTTTGGTGTTGATTTGAAAGGACTGCACTGCATTCTTGATGAATTTAAGCCTTACTAGTAGTTTTTCGGGGTTTTCTTATTTTGAGATTTTACTTGTAGTTTATTGGATTCTTGATGAATTGTAAAATTCTCTCAGAATCTGTCCTTAATTTTTCATTTGCAGTTGAATTGGTCTGTGTCGAGAATTTTGAGATTGTAAAGGGAACATTTCTTATTTTTGGGTTAAATATCAATGAAATGAATTAAGGACTTAATTTTAATCTCAAATACTAGGTGATGGAGCTTAAGCAATTTTGAAAAAGTTTTAAGCTTTGAACTATATATATACTGGTGCGTTCTTTTTGTAGGGTTGACTAGAGAAAGGGGAACTATATCAGAAGAAATTCTTAGAAGTGCCTTCTCTGCTACTGAGGATGGATTTCTTACTCTTGTGCGTAGGACTTGTGGAATAAAACCATTAATTGCAGCAATTGGATCTTGTTGTTTGGTTGGAATTATATGGAGAGGTACATTATATGTTGCTAATCTTGGCGATTCTCGAGCTGTAATTGGTTGTTTAGGTAGATCTAATAAAATAGTTGCTGAGCAATTGACTAAGGATCATAATGCAAGTATGGAAGAAGTTAGACAAGAACTCAAATCTTTGCATCCTGATGATTCACATATTGTAGTTATGAAGCATGGTGTTTGGCGTATCAAAGGCATTATTCAGGTATACTCCTCTTCCAATATGGTTTGCCATCCCTGTTAGAATTCTAATGAATATATGGCGGCTTTTCTGTTTCTATGTTCCTATTTCTTGATAAAGTCGTGTTTGGATATAATTTACACTTGTTCAAATTCAAGAATTTTTCCACTTCAACAAAATGAATGCAATTATGACGATTTTGTGTTTTTGTTGGATGTTGTATGACATATACTTGAATGCAGCATTGTGTTTATTTTTATCTTGACTTGCATGAGTAAGTAATTAAGTAATTATTGTTCATGATAAATTCACTAATTCTTTCTATCGCAATTTGGTAAAATCAAGTGATAATGATATCTAATAAGCTCGTCTATGGGATATTCAGTCACAACTTTCTTAATAAGAACGAAATAACGGAGGTTTGCTAACTGGAAGGATTCTCATTTCTTATAATGAGAGGATGCATTCTGCCCTTTGTCTGGAGTTCTTTTCCAGTGTTGGCAAGTATCAGAAAAAAAACGAAGACCAACTCCTTGATGGCTCAAGTGTGAATTTGTTTCCCCTTCATCCATTCCATTTTGCAAAGAAATTGAATCAGATTTAACTTTTTAAATTACATTTATTGCAATATACTATTTGCTGCCCAGTTCATCATGCAAGCTGTGTGTGATATTTTAATTCAAGCGTATTCATCTAGCAGTTGATGAGATTTTTCTTGCTGATTAAAATTTTCACTTTTTTTGTTCTATAATGTGTGCAATAGAATATGTTTATTATTGATTAGTTACAATTTTTTCCTTTTGTTTTGTTTCTCTCGGTGTTTTGATATTAGGTATCTAGATCTATAGGTGATGCATACTTGAAGAGACCAGAGTTTTCCCTTGATCCTTCTTTTCCACGATTCCATCTTTCTGAGCCCATTCGTCGCCCTGTGCTGACATCAGACCCCTCCATATGTTCGAGAGTCTTGCGTTCCAATGATAAATTTCTCATTTTTGCATCTGATGGGCTCTGGGAACACATGACTAACCAGGAGGCTGCAGAGATTGTGTATAATTATCCACGTAATGTATGTATTTTCTTAATATATCTGATTCTTCCTGTTTCATATTTGATCTTCGAGGCACTTGTTCTTTTCTTCTCATTTTTTTTTTCCTTCCATTATTTTCTGCTCATGTTAGGGAATTGCTAGAAGACTTGTTAAAACAGCTTTAAAAGAGGCAGCAAGGAAGAGGGAGATGAGATATGATGATCTTAAAAAGATTGATAAGGGAAGTAGGCGGTTTTTTCATGATGATATAACAGTGATTGTCATCTTTATAGACCATGAACTGCTGAGTAAAAATCTATCTGTACCAGAGTTGTCAATACGAGGTTTTACAGACACTGTTGGACCATCAAATTTTAATATTCTCCATGGGATTTGATGCCATTGCCAATACAAGGCCCATTATCTATAAGTAACATGTAATTTCTGGAAATGGTCATTTTGGCCACTGAAGGTACAGCTCATCAACCGTCAGGTTTCCTTCTTCCTCCCCTCGCTGCTTCTGCGTTTTGTTGTTCCCTATATCCTTTTCTCTACCATCTTCTCTTCCCAAATATATTCTACCCCTTTCCCCGCATTATAGTCCTTGATGCCCGATTTCTTTACCACGTGTTATGTGCTTTATGGCGAAAATGCTCGTAAAGAAGCTACAGATATTTCTTTTTTGATTTAACATGCTGAACTTTGTATACGCTCAAGTTTGTACAATTCATACAAGATGTTTTCAATAAATTACTGTTTGTTGTGCTATTATCTGTTGTTTCAGTTAGTATGTATAATTTGATATTTTGTAGGTTTAAGATTTTCTGAGCATTTTCATTTTGATGAAGTTGGATTTTACATCCATTAGAGGACTCTGGAAGAGATAGCTTTGGATTTTCTTTCCAATTTCCAAGATTTAAGTCTTCCCTGTTCCTCAAGATGATCTTGTTTTCAGATTCAATATACATAGCACTATATCTTATTTTGTCCTTTCCTTTGTGATTTGATGGCTTTTCTTGTTTTTCCCCATCTGTTTTTTTTTTTTTTTTTCAAATATTACTTTGCCTTTGGTGGATGTGCTTGTGAGGAATGGTTTCTAGAGTTTCAATTCGTATTATATTTGTAAAACAGGGAAAAATTCCTTGTCAACTACTAAAATACAATTAGAAAATAATAGTGGCATCCCTCAAAAAAAAAAAAAAAGCAAATGTATATATATTGGTGTGACATTAATTATTTAATTTATATAATTTATTTTTCCCTTTCAATGCAAGTGACTTAATATATAAAGTTAATTAAAATCTCAGCAATTGAGGCTTAAAATTTTCTTTTAAAAACTTTAACAAATTGAAATTTTCTTTAGAAAGAAATTTAAAAAAAAAAAATCCTTCCTTTCTTGCCATGTGCTAATCTAACGAACAAAAAACATACCAAAAACAAATAAAGATCCTACGATGTAGTTTAATTTTGGAGTCCTTAGAATTTGATAACTGTTCTTGTTAAGAGCACGCAACTCAACCAGTTGCTTTCCCTTCGACTAGCAGTGGACCGTTAAAAAAGCTCGAAAAGAGAAGAAAATATGTTTGGATTGACTACCGCCGCCACAGCCGCTACCGCCGCTGCTGCTAAGCCTCTATCCTCTCGCATTCCCTACGCTCTACCTCATCAAATAATCACCGGTTCGGCTGTCTCAAACAACGCCACTGTTTGCTCTCAATCGGTAACTCCAATCCCAAACAAAAATTGTCATCCCCTAAATTTCTCATCTTTAATTGAAAGTTCAAAACTTCACTCTCTGTGGTGGTTTTCAGGCTTCGTTTGCGTACGTTCAAGTCCACGCGAACTCCTTGCGCTCTAGCTTTACTGCAATCAAAGCCATGGCTGATTCTCAAACCCTTTCAGTGCCAAAGAATGAACCTCAAGCCCCTGCTTCTGGTACTAATATAAGAAATCATTTAATTATGAAAATGCATTTTAATATCTAAGTTTTAGTATCTATGCAATCTTTTCTTATGGTTTTAGTCAGTCGAAATCGTTTAAGAGGAAAGCTTGGTCAATTCTAGTTCCATTAATATCAGCTATGCGATATAGCTTACTGATATAGATAGTTCCTATCTCAAGCACACACATACATGTATTGTGAACATTTTGGGTTTGCGTTTCTATTTTATAATAGTTTCTATATTAAATGCGTTTTGGTTTCAGGAAAGAAGCAAGCACTGATATCTTTATCTGACAAAAAGGACCTGGCTTTTCTTGGTACCGGGCTTCAAGATTTAGGGTAAATTCCTCAGCTAGTTTATATTTTTTTCTTTTTTTGTTACTTCTTAATTTGCATTATTTGGAATAAACGTGAACATTGCTAATGAAACCTTTTTCCTCTCATCTTTACTATTATTGTCGTTATTTTTTAAAAGGCTTTCAGTGCTTAACCTTTTTGTTTGTTTCTTTTGTAAAATTAAGGTACACGATTGTTTCAACAGGGGGAACAGCATCTGCTCTGGAAAGTGCTGGAGTGTCAGTAACTAAAGTGGAACAGCTTACCAGTTTCCCAGAAATGGTAAACTAGTTCCTACTTTCTTTATTAATGCATAGAAATTGTGCCATAAGTTGCTTTTAGTTGTTCAATTACCAGTACCTGTAAGATTATGTTGTTTCCTTCTTGAGAAGTGCTTAAACTATATTTTGATGTCTATGCTTCTGAGAATGTTGTCAACCACTTTTGATGTGTTTGCTTTATGCAAGTTATGGATGTCAAACATGTAATCGGCATTTGGCTATCATGCACAAATATACATGTCAATTCTAGATGTACTTAATCTGAATGGGATGCTCAGCTTATTTGTCAAGCTATCATGGATTTCAAATGCGAGATTTGGTAGTTTGCATTTTTTTCTCCTTAGAGTTAAATCAACCTCTTCACATCACTTGATTTGAAGTTGGAAATTTCACCTTTTTGACCAGAAGTAGTTTGTCCTTTCACAAATAAGCGAATTCTGCAATTTTGGCTATTTTGTGTTCAGATATTGTTGCAAAATTTTCTAGAATAGACTTTGGAGTTCTCTCTGTTTCTACGAGATTTCCCTTTTGGATGATTTTTATTGTTAAACCTGATGATGGTTCTGTTACTGTGTTACAGCTTGATGGCCGAGTAAAAACTTTACATCCCAATGTCCATGGTGGCATTCTTGCTAGAAGGGACCAAAAGCATCACATGGAAGCTCTTGATCAACATGGAATTGGTGAGTTTGTGGTAAAGTTCTTTGTATCTCCACAGTTATAAATTCTTGTCTTCTACTCATTTGGTACACTACTACGCTAGTGTCCACTGATGTGGTTGTATAGTTCTATTTGCACTTGGTACTTATTTTGTTCTTTTCAGCTAAAAAAACATTTCCTCTACAGGTACGTTTGATGTCGTAGTGGTCAATTTGTACCCCTTCTATGATAAAGTTACCTCAACCAGAGGAATTGCATTTGAAGATGGGATTGAGAACATTGATATCGGTGGCCCTACTATGATCAGAGCTGCTGCAAAGGTTGTTGATCTAAACATCATTGTTGATACATCATTGATAAAACCACACTCAAAATCATGTTGGGTTCTCTCTGAAGTTGCAGAAAGCATCTCCAAGTAAACATACAAAAACATTACCAAATTTCGTGAGCAAAATTGATATAGAAGTGAATAGTGTTGAATGGGCTGAGGATAGTATTAGATAGTGTCTTGACAAATAAGTTAATCGAACTGGGTTGAGGAATATGATCAAGTCTCTCGTGGAACCCTGGCTCTGGTTTAGTGATTGATAGGTTGGCTTTAGGAGTATCTTAAACAGTTTTCTTGTGGCTTGGAAATTACTTTTTGCTGCATGTTGGCTGATTTGAGACTTAGCCACTTTTGGATTGATTAGGCATTTTGGAGACTTGACACTTTAACTATTTCAGATTCCAACTGACTGTATATGTTCAACAGAATCACAAAGACGTCTTGGTTGTTGTTGATTCACAAGACTATCCTGAACTTCTGGAATTTCTCAAGGGAAATCAGGATGATCAACAGTTCCGAAGAAAACTTGCCTGGAAAGCTTTCCAACATGTTGCTTCTTATGATTCTGCAGTTTCTGAGTGGCTATGGAAACAGACCGCAGGAGGTACTAATTGTACTCATTTTGATCTTCAACTTAGTCACTCACCTTATGCAACACTGTTCCTATTGCTGATGGCCAATCATTTGGAGTGAGAATTTAATATAAAACTGGTAGATATCTTCTAAATTATTATTTCTCCTGAATTAATGGATTATGCTTAGAAAACAGAGAAAAGATGGAATAGACAATTTAGCATTGCCCCTGAGTAGGTTTTAATACTATCAAGACAAATGGAACTCATACAAAATTTTCCTATGATAAAAAAAAACGGTGGCAAATTTATTTGATTGTTATTTATAATTCTGCACTAGAATATATGTTGACATGTTCTTTATATGCTACAAGATAAACTCTCTCCCAGCCTGACTGTGCCTCTCCAGCTTAAGGATTCTCTTCGTTATGGTGAAAACCCTCATCAAAGGGCTCAAGTTTATTATGACAAGAGTATTTCAGAGTTTGATGCTGGTGGTATTGCAACGGCTATTCAACATCATGGAAAGGTGAAGGCAGTGAAAATGATTGTTTATATGAAAATTATTCGTTCATTCTTTAGATTGGTGGTTTGGTTCACTATATTCTTGCTTTCCTTAAAGCATCATTCTTAACATCTTTATGCTAGAAGGAACAGTTTCTATTTGACTTTCCCCTTCTCTCTCTCGCACTCTCTCTCTCTGCTTTTTATCTGCGGCTGCTTTATTATTTAGCAGATGTGTTTCTTCTTTAGCAATGAAAACTAGAGTTTGTTGTTGAAACATATGCCATCATTACGTCTGGGAATTTCTTAAGTTGTAAGCAAAGCCATGCATAATTTCACATATAACCTATTATTGTTTTGGCACACTAGTGAAACTCTAATCTGTATTAAACAAAAATGTGAAAAGTTTGAGAACTTTTTGAGAAAAAAAAGAGAGATTAACTTTGATGTTAACAAATGGGTAGCACTAATGGCTAGAAATTTTAAGAATAAAAAAGAATTGGAAACAATAAATTTTAGGACTTGATTGTAAAGATGTGTCAACTATTAGGACTTCCAATGTTGTTATCTGAATTTGACTAATCTAGCTTTACAATCAGAAATAGGTTATAAATATAAATGCGTTCTTACTTCGCATATAGAAGTTTAATTAAAATCTCTACAAAAATTTTGCAATAATTATCTTTATTCTTGTTGCATCAAAAATAGAAGTTAAAAATTGATTTGATGATAGAAATTGTAGTTCAATTATTTTATGGAACATGGTAATCTCTCTCAATATGCATATGAGAATCAATGGTGGCAGGCATTTCTAAAGGGAAGCACATGGTGACACAAGTGCTTTTATTTAGTAATTCCTGCTTCTAGAAAGTACCAGAATCCAGACCTTGATATGACATTTAATGGGATCTGTCCTGCGTATCAATCTCTGAGAGAGAGAGGGAGAGAGAGAGAGAGAGAGAGAGAGAGAGAGAGAGAGAGAGAGAGAGATTTTCTGTTGCAATGTATGGGCATTGTCTGCCAACGCAGTTGCTTTGGGATAAATTTTAGATTAGCTCCTTTGTGGTATAATGGTTATGTCTGGTGGATATGCAGCATAAATATCTTGACGCTTCACTTTTTCTTTTTCTTTGTTCTCCTTTCTCTTAGGAGGAAACTTCCTTTTTTATTTGGGCTATAATTGAAAGTAAAGTAACTGGAAGTTGATTTGATTAATACATCCTACGAGGCATGGCCTGAATGTTTAATTGTTTTGTCTATTCTCAGTGTTTTATTGCTTTCTGCCTCAATTTAATAGAAGCACAGGAAAAAAAATATAAAAAGATTAATTATGCTAATGGTTGTTTTAGCATGTTGAACTGTGGACACAGGTCTTTTTTCATTTTCTATTTTTGATTCTTTGTTGTCATCAAACAATCAATTTTGACCCAATTTTAAGTTGGCACCCTAATAGTCCTTGTGAAATCCTGGGAAAAAAACCATATGGCTTTTGATAACATTTGTAAATTAGAGCCCTTCGTGTTATTTCTTTGTATTTTTCAGTATATGTTATATTTCTTCCCTAGATGATTCATGTGAGAAAGCTTATGGGAACAAATTGACTTGGCTTACAGAGTTTTTCTTGGTGCAGGAGATGTCATATAATAACTATTTAGATGCTGATGCAGCTTGGAATTGTGTGTGTGAGTTTGAAAATCCCACATGTGTAGTTGTGAAGCATACAAACCCATGTGGTGTAGCTTCTCGTGATGATGTACTTGAAGCATACAGGCTGGCGGTGAAAGCAGATCCAGTGAGTGCATTTGGTGGTATAGTTGCATTCAACGTAGAAGTTGATGAGGTAAGTTGTGGTTTTTAAGTCTTTAGGTTTAACAATTCATATGACAGGTTTGGCAGTTTGAGTTTCTCAGAATTGTCAATTCATTAATCTAATTGAAATCTCACCAATCGATTTTTGATTCTTGTGGTACTCTTGTCAATGAAAAATCATGTTCTATCACTTTCAATGAGTTATACTATAGTGGTATGGGTTTCTCAGGATTGTCAAGTCATTAATTTAATCAAAATCTCATCAAACAATTTTTGCTGCTTGTGATTTTCGTCGGTGAAAATAATGTTGTATCACTATCACTGAGCAACCTGTACTGACAGACCAGTAAAATACTAGTGGGTTAAAGTAAAAAGTCCTTGTTCATCAGTAAAGGTTGGAATAATACAGAGAATCTTATGTATGCTGAATTCTCAACTTACTTGGCTGTTAGGATCTTGCCAAGGAAATCAGAGAGTTCAGAAGCCCAACAGATGGTGAAACCCGGATGTTTTACGAGATTGTGGTTGCTCCCAAGTATACAAAAAAGGGGCTTGAGGTCCTCCGTGGCAAATCAAAGACACTGAGGATTCTTGAGGCAAAACAGAATGAGAACGGAAAGCTTTCACTAAGACAAATTGGGGGTGGATGGTTAGCTCAAGATTCAGATGACTTGACCCCTCAAGATATCCAATTCAATGTTGTATCTGAGAAGACCCCACAAACTAGTGAACTTGATGATGCAAAATTTGCATGGCTTTGTGTCAAGCATGTCAAGAGCAATGCCATTGTTATAGCCAAGGTTAGAGTTCTCAGATGTTTAGATTGCAGAAATTTCCATCCTTTTTGGCATATGATGGTTCAGAATTTTCTTAACGTTGTCATCATTTTGGGCAGAATAACTATATGTTAGGTATGGGAAGTGGGCAGCCAAATCGTCTGGAGAGCTTGAGAATAGCTTTAAGGAAAGCAGGAGACGAGGTCAAAGGCGCTGCTTTGGCCAGCGATGCTTTCTTTCCATTTGGTAACTGCAATTTCATGTCTTTAGCAATGGTGTATGAATTAAATGAGCCTAAATAGATATCCACTGGCACACAAGCAATGGTTTAAAGATTGCCTAACATTTTTATGATATATTACTGTGAACTAGAGTTAAACTGAGATTTAGCATCAGTGTTGTTGTTATGATTTTTACATGTTGAAGCAACTTGTTTTATGAACAGCTTGGAATGATGCTGTTGAAGAGGCATGTGAAGCTGGGGTTGGTGCTATTGCAGAGCCTGGTGGGAGTATTAGGGATAAAGATGCCATAGACTGCTGCAACAAGTATGGGGTTTCATTGCTTTTTACCAACGTTAGGCATTTCAGGCACTGACAAATTTGACTTAAGTATTCGAGTTCGAGTTCACATTATTCAGTTCCTCCTTGTGCTCCGGGGACGAACAGAGTTTCAAAGTTTTGGCATATCACCCTGTAGTTTATCAAGAACACGTGTGAACATGTCATCATGTTCTGTAATTTATATTGATGAATAATTGTAAGGATGTTGGGTCTTTTTTTTTTTTTTTTTGATAGTTTTTACAAAGTCAGAGATGGATTTGGTAATAATTCTGTGTCGCAGGCTTACCTAAATCAATCAAGAGTCGCATTATCAATCGTAGTCCCATAAATTATTGTAGTCCATGGGTACTTGTTAGGAACATAGGATGGGCAAAATTAAGATTATGTTTTTGTAAGCTGGAATGTTTATATTTTATAATTAGATGCAGTCTTGCAGTCATATTAATTAACTTAATGATAATGCATTTATAGTTCAAATATTCAACCAGAAATGCAAATTTAAACTTTCATTAGAAATAGCTTAAGAAATAAACCAAAGCATGTCATCTGGTTTATCGATTTAAAGTATCCTATTTATAACTGTGGTTAATGCTTTTTTAATCCAACCGAGCTCAGTAAATGTAAGAATCCATTTATCCAAATTAAATTGGGTTAGATCTCAGATTGGGTCAGCTTCCAACCACTTAAGGAGAGAGATTTAGGATACAGACATGGACAGTATGAACGTTTCAAGTGTCCTAAGTTGGACTTGTGTTGCATCCATAGAAACCCAACAAAAAAAATAAAAATTAAAAGATAAAATTTAATTTATACACAAAAGAAATGAATTTCTCATACATTTAGTATTACGCAAAAGAGTAGAATTGAGTTGCAAATGCAAAGCAATGAAATGAATATAATTACTGATTTTATTTCATTGAATAACTCTTTAAGAAACAATGAATCCCTGCTGAAATTAACCCAAACCAAATCAATTAATCAATAAACAACTCTTCTACATTCAAATAACAAATTTTTTTTTCATAAAAAAATTGAATCTGAAATTTGATCCAGACATAAACAGAGAAAAAACACAACAAAAAGGGGCAAAAGATGAGAATAAAATAGAGAAGAAAATTTATGCAACCACTTGATTAGAAGCTTCTTGCAACAAAAAAATTGTGCAGTATGTGTTTCGCCATTAGCCTTTAGCTTAGCATTATTAGAAGCACTTCCTGTGGACAATTGATGGCCCAGATTCATCATACTCAGCCTTTGCAATCCACATCTGCACTCAAAACAACAGAGTGGAAATTTCTCAAATCAGATCAGAAAGTCATAATCATATTCTTATATTTTGACAAAAATAATTATATAAAGCATTATGTGCAAAAAAAAATACTATAATAGATGAATGCAGAAGCATCTCCTATTGTTCTCAAGTGTGCAATAAAGCATACCGGCTATTACCATTCAATTTTATAATAATAGTAAATGGATCAATATGATAAGACCCAAGTTTATAATTCAATTCTGTTTGCCGCCCAAATATGAATAATACCTGCTGGAAGGTGCTGAGGGATGCCAAAATGGAGCCTCCTATCCAGACACTGTACTTCCTTTCTGGTGGTGCCACCACCTTAATCTTCATGCTGCTAGGAGCTAATGCTGTAATCTCCTTGCTCATCCTATCAGCAATGCCCGGGAACATAGTAGAGCCACCACTGAGCACAATATTTCCATAAAGATCCTTCCTAATATCCACGTCGCACTTCATGATAGAGTTATAAGTGGTTTCATGAATGCCAGCAGCTTCCATCCCTATCATGGATGGTTGGAAGAGGACTTCTGGACAGCGGAATCGCTCAGCTCCGATCGTAATAACCTGCCCATCTGGCAGTTCATAGCTCTTCTCAACAGCTGAGCTGGTCTTTGCCATCTCTAGTTCTTGTTCAAAGTCGAGAGCAATGTAAGCTAGTTTCTCCTTCATGTCTCTCACAATTTCCCGCTCTGCAGTGGTGGTGAAAGAGTAACCACGCTCAGTCAAGATTTTCATGAGGGCGTCGGTGAGATCACGGCCTGCCAAGTCAAGACGCAGGATGGCATGTGGGAGAGCATACCCCTCGTAGATGGGAACTGTATGGCTCACACCATCTCCAGAGTCCAGAACAATACCTAGCCATAGCAAACAGGTCATAAAAAACATTGATTCATTACAATTTATCTCTATCATCAAAAGAGCCCGCATGCTACAATATTATGTTTTATGAGAGACACTTGTTTCACTTCAATGAAAGATTAAAGAGATCCCGAAAGAGATATCATATAAAATTCCAAAGACAAATTACAATCAATTTAAATCAGTTGTTTGTTACTTGTTAGTCATGTGAAACTGCCACTAATTTGTTAAAACAGATTGGATAACAACTTAGATGATAAAAAAGCTGACAGTTCAAAAAATTCCCAAAATATTCCCTTTTTTGTGTGGTATCTACATATGTTTTCTTTCTGAGTTTTGTCTATTTTTCAATCAACAGAAAAGATGGTTTCTAACTGTTAATCATGAATTGAAACATTTTCATTTCCTAAATAAAAAATATGAAAAAAATTAATCTCTAAGTATTAAGTGTATATAATACCTTTTTTCAAAAGAATAATATTCTATAACATATTTCAATGGAATCTATCACTCACCAGTGGTACGACCGCTGGCATAAAGGGAAAGGACAGCCTGGATAGCCACATACATTGCAGGAGTATTAAAGGTCTCGAACATAATCTGAGTCATTTTCTCACGATTAGCCTTAGGATTGAGAGGAGCTTCAGTGAGGAGAACTGGATGCTCTTCAGGAGCCACACGAAGTTCATTGTAAAAGGTATGATGCCAAATTTTCTCCATATCATCCCAGTTGTTAACAATACCATGCTCAATTGGGTATTTCAAAGTCAAAATACCTCTCTTTGATTGGGCCTCATCACCAACATAGGCATCTTTTTGGCCCATACCAACCATCACACCTGTGTGACGAGGGCGACCAACAATGCTAGGAAATACAGCCCTTGGAGCATCATCTCCAGCAAAGCCAGCCTAAAAAATTTAAGTTACCAAACACAATAGATATTACTTCAATAAAATCCTAAAAACTTATACTAAAATTTTTGGAATCAGATATGGATTGTTAGAGGATTCTAGCCATACCTTGACCATTCCAGTACCATTGTCGCATACGAGGGGCTGAATATCCTCACCTTCTGCCATTTCCTTAAGCCTGCTACAAAAATGCCAACTTAATATAAAAACACTTACAACCCTATCCTTAACACTTATGATCCAATTTCATTGAGGACATCAAAGCAATATGATACATTGAATAACACATTGGCAAATCCCATTAACAGCTTATTCTGATTCCCTACACCCAAATCTCCAACCCAAAATAGATAATGTAAATATGCAGATTCAGTTAGCATAACCTGCATTACATGGTGATTTCACCATTACAAGATCCAAAGAGATCATGATCAATATTTTATACAAAAATATGATCAAATTCAACTCTAAAAGATATATGTGTATATATCACAAAATCCCTAAAAAAACAATATATTTTGAATGAAATGTTTGTTAATGCAACAATGAATCAATTCTAGGTTAAAACCAGCAGATTTTGAACTGAAATCAGATAATGATCGTTATAATAATGCCAGCATTTTCAATTCAGTTTCAAAAACCCACTGATTTTAACACAGAAAATTGAATGGGAAAAATTCCAAAAACTATTGAATCAGAAAAAAAAACTATAAGATAACGCAGAGAAATGAAATTCTCGAGCAGTTTGAAATCGATGGAATTGATAAAAAGAAATTACCTTTAAAAAAATACTAAGAATTTTGAATTCTTTCCGTTCGGCCTTTTGGTTTCTGCGTTTGTGTAAAAATGCTGGCTTTGGCTGGGTGTTACGAATGAGAAACGCGCACTCTTGTTTTAAAAAAGAGAAGGAAAGTATGAGTGAAATGAAATTGGCTTCAAATGAAATTCTACTTAAATGAACCTCAAATTCGCTGTTGAGTGATCGTGGCCGTCGGTCTAGAATATCTGATCTACGGACCCCATGACGCGTCACCCCCGTGTTGCTAACAGCTGGCTCGCTTTTGGTTGCTTGATTTCTAAGGACATCTGTACCCTCGCTCATTCCCCTAATTGGCCTATCTAATATTCTCTATCCACTCAAGGGCATTTTCAGAAATATGGCCATTTTCTAGTAACTTATGTGTCCAAATCTTCCCAGGAAGAGCAAACATTTCTAAATTCACATTCCTCTTCAAAAATTATTATTGAAGAGCCGAAATAAACTTAAAACAATAGCAATCAAGAAAAATAATTTAGTTAGATTTTAAATTTTAAGAGGTAAATATATTTATATATATGTTTAAAAAATTAAATAAAATTTAAGGGAAAAATTTAATTTTAAAACATTTAAAAATCAGGTACATAATAATTCCACACTACATTATTGTCAATTTCTGATTTTGTTTTTATTTATTTATTACGTCTTTCCATTGATTTTATTGTCAGTAATTATATTAAATATTTTATATATATTTAAAAATATAGTTTTCACAGTTAAATGGAAGAATTTTATATTTTAATTAGTTTGATAAAGTAGAATATAATACATTAAAGAAATTTTCTAAGCAACTAAACTCTGTTTACTTTATGTACGTTGTTATAGTAAAATGCGAGGATGGAAGTGGAGTTGTTTCAATTTAAGTTCCAAAAATATCCTTGCTCGTTTAAAATACCCTCTTTAGGATATAATTGTCAAAGTAAAATAAAATAAGGGATAAGTTTGTCCTACGAAGAGCCCCCACTAAAAAAAGCAAAATTTCTAATTTAGATACCTCTTAATCACTTTTTTTATTTATTATTATTATTATTTGCTGGGTCGGGTGGAGTATTATTTATAGGATAATGGAAAACGGGTCCCAATTGCCAACTCAGCATTCAGTCTCCAACTGTCTGTAGATCATGTCTGTGTGTTCGTTCAGGTGCTCTCAGTTCTATTACAGCTGAATGTTATACCTTCATTTTAGCTCCGCTAGAAATCGAGCCTGTGCTGACCAAGTAATCAGTCAAACATCCGACGGTGGATATTTACCCGCCTACGGAGCGTAGGCACGTGAGTTGCATAACTACCCAAAAAGAGCGCGCAAGACGTGGTCAAGTCACCTGTCCGGCGAGTTTAAGGGTTGACCACTTCTTAATTTTCCTTTGATGCGTTTGGAAGAGGGGAAAATCACCATCTCGATTCTACTAATAATAAGCCTTAAAAGTAGGATTATTATATTGACAAAGCCAATTGCTATTTCTACATTTCCATTATTGCCCTTCAACTAATTAACGAGCTTTTATTGATTATATTTATTATAAATTTAAGAAATAAAACTCAATTTAATCTCTAAATTTATTTAGTATGATTAAAAATGTCAATTTTGACCTTTTGGGTGAATTTAGTCCTTCAATTTGTATAAAATAATTAAAAAAAAAGATTCAATTTCACTTTTTAGATCAATTTAATCCATGAACTTATTTAAATGATTAAAAAAGTTTTTGACATTTTAAGTCAATTTAACTTTTAATTTTTCATTGTACTTACAATGTAAAAATCATTATATAAATATTTATTAAAACTATATTTATGATCGAGCTGACTAATTTATTAAAAAATTAATTAATTTAAAATATTAAAAAATAATATATGAATCTCTTTATCCTAATTGATGATTTTGAGTTTATAAATATGTGTTAATTTAAATATTTTAAAATTGATCTCTACCACTGAGTTATTACTTATAAAATTATTTTCATATTGAATAAATTAAAGTTATAATGCATGTTAATAAATTTATTATATTTTCAGAAATAATATTTTTATAGATTTTAAATTTATATTTATAATTATTAAAAAATTTTGATATAAGTGTTCTTAATATATGACAAAAAGAGATGAAAAGACAATCATGTTAAATTAAATCAATAATTTATTTATAAAAATCAAAACAAATTCAAAGATTAAATTGGCCTAAAAAGTGAAATTATATCCTTTTAATTATTTTATACAAGTCCAATGGTTAAATTAGCCCAAAAGATCAAATCTGATCTTTTTTATCATGCTGAGCAAGCTTGGGGGGCAAATTGAGCTCTATTCCTAAATTTAAATTCATTTCAATTTAATTTTTATGTTAATTTCACCGTAAATTTTAACTTTTTATTGCAATTTCACTTTAATTTAACCTTTATACTAATTTCATCATAAACTTTGACTTTTTATTGTAATTGCACTCTAAATTATAATTATGATTTAAATTATAAATAAAAAATAAGTTCATTATTGACCTTAAACTTTGATTAACTTAATACGTTTGTACAAGTAGAGGAATTTGGTTAATAATAATGACAATTTCTATTATTATTTTTAATATTTTCAAATTATTTTTTTAATTTATAATAAATAATATATAAAAATTAATTTTTTGACGCATGAATATATTTTTATTAAAATATAATTATATTTTATATTCTATAATAATAAAAAATGTTACAATAATAATAATTATATTTTAATTTTTTTTAAAAAAGAGTTCATGTATCAAATAATTAATTTTTAAATATTACTTATTATCAATAAAAGAAAGAATTTAAAAATATTAAAAATAATAATAGAGGTTATCCTTACTATTAATCAAAACTCCCTCTTTACATAATTATATTAAGTTAATTTAAGCCTAAGATTAAGAGTGAATTTATTTTTTATTTACAATTTAAATTTTAAATATAATCTAGGGTGCTATTGCAACAAAATGTCAAAATTCAAAATGAAATTAATATAAAGGTCAAATTAGAATAAAATTGAAAAAAAAATTAAAGTTCGAAGTGAAATTAATATAAAAATCAAATCATAGTGAAATAATATATTAAATCTATTTTTGCATTCCAACAAAAACTGACTTGAAAATTAGGATAAGATTGTATTAGAGAACATGAAATTTCTATATTTATAAAGAAACATTCATTTACCGTTAGATTTAAATAACATTTATATTAACCATTCGATTTAATTAAAATAAAGATACCTAAAGTTAATATTAAATTAGTAATATTATTACTTTTTATTTGATTTTCTTTTTTGTATATTTCTCTCCATGCTGGCATATGGGTAGTATTCAAGTAAAACATTGTTACAAGTGAGAAAACAGCAAGAAAATATTTGAACTTGAATGATAATTAACATACAACAAACATCATTAAATGAACAAATGAGATGCTAATGATCTTTAATTAGGAATAATCTACGAACTTTGAAATCAAAGGTTATGATTGCAAGACATGTCAACACAACTTTTTTTCTAATGAAAGGTTGGTCATGGTAGTGATCCAGCTCTATATTGCAAGGAAGAGATAAACTTTTCAGTTGAAAGTTGAGGCCAAGACAATCCCTTTATGCATGTGGGTTTGCTAAAAAAAGTGGGTTTTCTTGCACAATGAAAGGCCTTTTCTGGTGTGTTTGGTGCTTAGGAACTTCAAATCCTAAGCCTCGTGTTCTTCAAGTCTTGTGGCAATCATTGGGGCACTGTGCAATTATGTCAATATATATATTTGGTAGTTTGAAGAAATTGCATAATTATTTCAAATCAAACAAATAATTAGTATGATTTCAGATTTCCATTTAAAGATATCTTGTTCTAATTATCCGAATAAAAATCAGAATAAATATTTAGTTGGGTCTTTTTCACTTTTTTTTTTTAATTTTATAAAAAGTTGGATTTTTTTAGAAAGAATTTGAATAAATGAAGTTGGATATTTAAATTTATATTTAATATCAAGTTTTCATGTAGTTACTATTACATTATGTCTTGATTTGCGATTATAAAAATATAACATCATTTAATTTTAGTATTAGACTATGCAAAGTTGTATATACATTTATCATTAAATTATGTATTGGTTTGCAAAATATAATATCGTTTTGGTGAGTAAGTAGGTTGTATGTAGATAATAATGCATTACAATTATAAATAATGTTGAAAATAAATAAAAGAAAACACCAAATGCATCCTACTTAAAAAAAAAAGGAATGACGAAATTTTTGAAAATATAAAAATCAAATTAAACTGAATTATTTTTTATTTTTATTCAATTATTTAAATTTCAGTCTTTGGAGAAATTGTCGAGGAATAATTATTTTTTGAGTAAACTAAATCAGTATGAAACAAATTAAACCAATCAAGTTAATTTCAATTTTTATGGTCGAATTTTCCCGGCTTGCACACCACTAATTTTCTTCCCTGAAAGTCAACATGCCAAAACTTACCTTTTTACTGACGGTTAATAATAAAAACAATTTTGCCATGGGTCTCTTAAATTTAACCCTTCCTTCTTCTTTAATTTTTTTTTATTAAAAAAAAAACCCTACCGTCCCAAAATGTATGAACGAGCGAGTTGTTGAGTGGACTCGCTAATGTCACTTTGGTCGTTCTTCCAGATCGCGGAGAATCAAAATCTGTTCTCTTTCGCTTCTCTTTGAATTAGAATTGCAGAGATGATGAAGAGCGGTTCAAAAGCGGCCTTTTTTATGCCTCAAAGCAATTGTTTTCAGTTGCGGGCTGCTCTTTTTCATTCTACTCCTGTCCTCGAACGCAAAAGACGCAATTTTTGGGATGCTGTTAGTCTCTTCTCTCTCTCTCTCTCTCTCTCTCTCTCTCTCTCTCTCTATCTATCTATCTATCTATCTATAATCAATTAATTAACTGTTTGTTAATTTGCCCTTGTTTATGCTTTTGAAGTTGACAAAAAAGGATACTTTTGTTCCAGGGGTTCCCAAATGATATAATGTAGAAATCGATTTTATTAACCGAATAGATTCATATTGTAAATGTTTAATCCTTATTAGAAAACTGGACGGATCAGTTACTTTGCTTCTTTATTTCATTTCTTATTTAAATAGTGCTGTTTGTTCAAATTGTTTGATCTATTGTGCAAGGGAAAATTTTTTAATTTCTAGTTAGAGATTGAAATGGTCACATACGTATCTAGTTGAGAGGAGCTAATGGTTTTCTTTTTCTTTCTTTCTTCAATGTGTCCTAGAATGTGTATAGATGTTATTTTCTGGTAGAGGCTTGTAAATTATGTTTGGGTATGCAACTGGTATTAAGTCTATTAAGATAAATTGAATGATGGTTTAACGCTGACAATAAGGTTGCACTAGTGCTTTTCTGATTCTGAAAAAGCTTCTTTGTCTGCAATGATTACCATGAACGGATAAATTAGTGGAACTTAGTTGATACAAGGGTGTGAGAGAAAACATGTTAATGATAAGTACACTGAAGTTAGGTAGGCAACAAGACTAAGTCAAGTTTCTGGAAGAAAAAAGAAACACTAAATTCCAATCTATATTTCATTATCGTCATTGTTTTTCTTGCTTAAATAAATAATTTCCCTCTTTTCATAGGAGTTAAAATAGAAGTGGTCTTGCTGATTGAAATTGTTTGCTTGTAGAGACCTAATGGTCAAACACGTAGGTCATCTAAGTGGCAGAGGAAGCAGTCATTATTGCGCAATATCGGTGTTTACACAGACTACTTTTTTGAGGTTTGCATTCACGACATTAATAGCTTTTTCATACTTTCTATATATACATATAATTGTGTCGAATTATTGATATTTTTACTGTCTACTCAAATTTTAATTGGTATTGTTTGCTCACTTACAAAATTGTTAAATGCTAGTGTTTGCTTTCTTCTTAGTCCAAGCATTTATCCCCTGTTAGCATGTTATAGTGTAAAGTACATTAGGGCAGTGGAATTGATCGTTAAACTTTTGCAATTTAAATTCAAAGTACTTGTTTGATATTCTTAGTTTATGAAGCAAAGGAAGACTTATATCTTACCATGTAAGTTTATAATATTCACGTTGCAGTTTCAATTTTGAAGAAATCAGTTGATGTAAGAAGGATGGCAATTGTAGATTAATTTTGGTTGCACAAACTGGTGATCCAATTTTTCGCTATGGTCACACCTTAAATGAACATCACTGGTATTGAAGGGTGTACATGTCCGAACCTTCCACTTTATCCTAGTTTGAAAATAATTGAGATTTTGTGTTTTACATTTGAAGCTTATCAAATGAGGAAAAGAAAATGAAAGGACGACACGGTATAACATGTATCTTAACCTGATCTTTAAAATAACCCCAGCATTTGATTCTTAGTTTTCTTAAGTTGGGACTGTTGTATTCCTTCTTTTAACCTTTTATTTGTAAAAATTGCTGTCAGATCATTATAAGCATGATCATCTTATGAATAACGGTGTAACAGCAATTTTTTAGCTGCTTACCAAGACCAGACTTTGAATTGGAATCTTTTTTTCTTTTTGAAAGTTAAATAGCCAACAAATTTCAAGAATTTGATTTGGAGGCCATCACAGCAGGCCCTTTTTTTTCTTTTTGTTTACACTTACTTGAAGACTGGTTCTTCCGTTTGAGCATACCCTGCAAAATTGACTATCCCTGATGCACTAAACTTTGATTTAGTTGTATTCCCATAAAAATCATAAGAGGGAAACATCTCTACTTGTGGGGTTATTTTGTAATGCCATAGCTCTTGTTTGTCTTCAAGGTTTGTGTCTGATTATGATGAGTTACTTGGTTTATGAAGTTTCAACACACTGGGAAGTTGCATAGTTGATTTTTGCAAGTCTTATTAAATTTTATGGACAGTTGAGTTTTGTGAGTTCCAGTAATTTATTTTTCTGTCATTCCAGAACTGGAGGAATGATTCTGAAGAAGATGATCCTTCTCCAAGTAGAGGTACTTCATGGTTCAGAAAGCAATACTCTAGAGGATCTAGGCATAACTGGACTGGGAATAAGGGAGCCAGGCGTTCAGGTAAAAGTAAGTACAGTTGAAGTCCCTATGCACTTAACATGACTTATCAATCTTGTAATGATGCCATGTCAAGTTGTCTATCTGTAACGTGTTTGAAGGTGATGGGACAGGTAAAGGGTTTAGTAATCTTCAAATTATTCTGGAAGTTGTTCATTAGTCAAAATGAAAAGCATTTTGGATTTGGTATATGTGCTTTTTTAGTGTGGATCTGTCAATCCCATAAAAGACTTAAATTAGTTCCCAAAATGCATGGTGAATCTTCTCTTTGTGCATGAAATGATTTAATTAGATCTCTGTTACTTTTTTTTTAGACTTGAATGAGGCTAATATTGCGTCTTTTAGTCTTGGATTCATTCTTTTTCCTGCTTTTCTGGAGTTGCATTAGAAATTCATATGGTTTGCGACTTCTTTTGTTCAGAAGGTTTCCAGTTTTGTGAAGATGATATTGATGTTGAAAACATCTTCCGATCTATGTTTGGTGGGAACCGATGCTTCTACTGGTCTTTTATAAATGGAGATAATCCTCAATGGAGGAGTTCATCTAGCTACTCTAATTACTATGGAAGGAACTGGGGTTACCGGGTTGAATATGATTATGATTCTTCAACTGAGTCAGATGATAATGTGGAATCAAATTTGGCTTCAGAGAGGATTGCTCTTGGGCTGAATGCTTCTGGTCCTCTTAAACTTGAAGATGTTAAAAATGCGTGAGTTCGTAATAGACTTATATCTTGATTATACATGTCTAACTAATTTTTGTTGAACACGTTGACAATTGAAAGGCTCTTGCATATTTTGTGGATTTCCACTTGCAGATATCGGGCATGTGCACTGAAATGGCATCCAGATCGTCACCAGGGCTCTTCTAAGGTACTAATAACTTTGTCCAGTTGTGTACTAAGTTTTGCTGCATGTTGAGATTCATTAATTTAGCTCGAGTAAAACCATTAGGTTACTATTGGAATAGGCCAAACCCCAGACAAAAGGTTGCTTGATATTTTTTAAAATATTGGGCCAGAGCCTCTTAATCAAAGTTGCTCAATCTATTGAGCTTCATATTTTGTCAATTACAATATAATTCCTCTTTACCAAAAGAGCGGGGGAGAGAATTATGCTGTGAAACAAAATTAATATGGTACAATAGGTAAATCTTCTGCGTTTACCAACACCATATGGCAATTTTTTTTGGATATTCTAAATAATACTTTACTGTTCAAGTAATTCCAGTGGTCTTGAAGCCAATATCATTGCTTGTGCGATCACAGCAAGTGAATTGTTATGAAATGAGCAATTAATATATGTTATTGAACAGGCTATTGCAGAGGAAAAGTTCAAGCACTGCAGTGCAGCATATCAATCTCTATGCGATAAGCTGGGCACTGCTTAGAGATTGTCCTAAGCACGTTAGTCTACACATGAGCTCTAGACGCAAGCTGCAATTCCCTCGGGCGTGCAGGTTGATTTAATGTAATCTGGAAAACTTTTATTGAACTTTCATTGCTGACAAGTTTCAATCAGTGTTGCTGGAATTCGTACATTCCAACCGCTGTTGTATGATGAAATAATCATCAAATGATGGCAATAGCATGCCCGTTTTAGTCACTGAATGTGTTCTTAGAAAGTTCCCAATTTATAAATTCAAGTTAGGTTTGGCACATTGCAGAGCTGTCTAATGCACCATTGTATTAGATGAATGGCATTTCAATATTTAGTTCTTTTGGTGCATCAAAAGTTTGGTAAGGCGTAAAACCAGCTAATTTTGACTTTTATGTTATGATTGTAAGTTGTTCCATCTATTCTTACATTATTTTTCTTGTGTACACCAAACACAATAAGTTGTAATAGAACGCCATTTAATATAACTAGTTTTTAGAACCGGCATAAATATTTGTTATTTGTACTCGTTATATAATTTTTTTTTATTTCAAAGATTTATTATATGTATCAATTATACTGAAATTGATATTATATCTATAAAATAAATTAAAAAATATTACAAAATTATTCATAGACATTATATATATAATTAAAAATATTATAACAAGCAATCACTAATATTGTATAAAATATTTGAAATAAATATCATTCTTACTTGTTAACAGTTTGAATATCTTCAATATCATCACAAGTGTAACGTCATAACGATAGCTAAAAAAGAAATTTAATTATATACTGTAAAAATAATAATGCAAAAAATATAATAATAAGAATTATTAAATTCAATTTCATAGTAAATTCTAATTTTTTCAATTTTCGTTAGAAGTAATATTGAGATTATTTGATTAAATGATTAAATATTATGTGACTAAATTATGTATTGTGTAATTCTTGTGCATGATCACTGATATAATTGTTTCATTTATGATTTATTATATAATAATGCAGGGCATTAAGAAGTCCGAGTGTCTTTTAGAGCTCGAGTCAGCAGATAGGAGGACTCAGGTCCATCTTGATCTCATAAAGCGGGAAGAAAAATATTTTGTGTGTACTTTTTAATTTACAACTTTAAAAAGAAATAAAGAGATATAAGAATACTAAATTATAATAAATATAAATAACAACTACTCTATTAATTTATAAATAGAGAGAGTTAATACTTACCACAAGAAGAAGACATGATCGCAAACTTAATAATTTCAATTCAAAATAGCAAAAGCAACAAATTATTGATAGCAAAAAATAATCAAAACTAAACATCTATATATAATAGTATGATAGAACAAATTCTTAATTAGAATTGTATTAAAGAATAAATTTCTAATTAGAATATGATTAAATTAAAATTATAATAATAATTAGAACAGAAAAATAAATACAATGTGGTTCCAACTTAGATATTAAAACTAAATTGTCCTTAATAATATTTTTTATCAATTAGAATACGTAGAGGCGTTTTAAGGACTAAATATTCTCCTATTTGTATTTTTATATATATATTATAGATTATAGATAGATAATTATAATCATATTAAAGAATAAATTTTTAATTATAATAATAATAATTAAAATAGAAAAATAAACACCATATGGTCCCAACTTAACTATTAAGACTAAATTATTCTTAATAATATTTTTTATCAATTAGAATACGTAGGGGCGTTTTAAGGACCAAATATTTTATATTCGTATTTTTATATATTTTATAGATAATTAGAATCATATTAAAGAATAAATTTCTAATTAAAATAAGATTAGATTAAAATTATAATGATAATAATTAAAATAGAAAAATAAAATCTCAATTTAGCTATTAATATTATAAATAGTTAGTTTTTTTTTAACGTGCGTTATATATTTGTACTCATTGTTTTTACTCATAAATTATTTTATTATTTTATAACAATATTATTTTTAAAATCTAAGTTTAATTTCACAATTCATTATTATTTTTTCTAATTTTTTCAGTAGTAAATTCATTTGATTTAATAATTGATCGTCTTAATAATTTTTACGTTTATACATATATATATTCCGTCATATGTAACTCGTTGTTTTCATTTGTATTTTAATTTTTGTATATCTATAATTCTCTTATTAATTCATCATTTTAGTTAATTAATTTTAAGTTTTATGAAATGGTTTGAGTTAAGCCATAGCTAGAAATTTTTGAGTTACTATTAGATTGGATTTGACCAAATAATTAATTAAATGTGAAACTAACAATGAAAGTTATAGTTCTTAGAATATTTTCTTTAATTTAATTTATAATTTATAAGATTTGGTGAAATTCAAGTCAGAATTATTACTAGCAGTAGCTAGATTTATCAGTGTAAAAATAAATGAATCTAAATTGATATATTATCGTGAAATCATCAATTAATGTTATAAATATTTTACCTTATTTTTAGGTAAATTTTATTTTTATATTAATTAAAATTCATAATTGAAATAAAAATATCAATTGATAGGGCTAATTAATCACTCAATGTCTACATTTCTTCCCCTAGTTGATTATCAATTGACGATGTTAATTAGTTATCTTTTTGCTTTATGGTTTTGTTTGTAGTCCCTAGACTTACTAATCACGCCATTAATTGTTATTAATTTAATGTTGATGAAAAATAACACTGACATAATAATAATGATAATTGGACAAAATATCATAAATTGAATAAGATTGTTTATAATATTTACCTATGAAAAATTAATAAATTAACATAATAAATTAAAATTAAATTACCTTTATTTTTTCACCAATAAAATTAAAGTCTTTAATAATATTTTTATCAATTTATAAATTTAATAGAGACGTTTAAGGAACCGAATCTTTCCTTCCCCTTCTTTCTAATAGAATTTAGATTCAAATAAAAAATTGATATAAACAATCACAATTAAATTACCTTTATTTTCCAACAAATAAAATTAAAATTTTAATAATATTTTTATCGATTTAGAAACTTAATTAATTAAAGTGTTAAATAGAATATCTAAAAAAGGATACATGTATTTTTATGTGTTTAAATTATTTTTTTTTATTCTTTGATATTTGTTCTTTGTGAATCTAAAAGGTTTCAAAGTATTATTGCAATGTTAAAACTAAAAAATAATAATAATTAGGTACTCTAATTCAAAAGTATGTAAAAATTTTAAAAAAAAAAGTTACAACCGTAAACTAAATTAATTTAAACTATAAAACTAATAAAATTATATTTATTACTAAACTATAAAATTTAATTAGAATACTCCCTAATTCAAAAATATGTAAAAATTCTAAAAAAAAAAAGTTACAACCATAAACTAAATTAATTTAAACTATAAAACTAATAAAATTATATTTATTACTAAACTATAAAATTTAATTAGAATATTAGAAGTAAAATAATTAGTACCTCCTAAAAATTTCTATAAACGCACAAATTTTCGAAAATTAATGTAGCAAGCAAAACAGTAAAAATTGTGAAAAATTAAAATACAATTATCATAATAAATTTATAATGTGAAAAATTGAAGAAGAAAATCAATTAATAAAATAAAATAAAATAAATAAAAAATTATCGATTCATTAAAATTTCAAGAGATGAAATACACTTACATTATTAAAATTTATTAATTGAAAATTTCAACTATTTTGAGAAAATCATAATACCATTTTACTGGAACTATTGTACCCTCTGATCCTCTGGAGGTAACGTTTGCTTTCTTTCAATGTTTGTTTTCTCTCAATTAGCTCTAAAAAACCTATTTTAGTGAGATTTTAGATTAATTAAATTAATATTAGGATTTTTAATCGATTTAATATTCCTATTTAGTTAATTGATATTTAATATTCCTTAATGATTTACCTTAAAATAAATAATTTATAATCAACTAATAATTTTTTTTTTCAATTCTTGTGTAATTTAACAATTATGATTAATATAAATGACTCAAAAGATTTTTATTTTTTATTTTTTCATTCTCTAGCGTACTAATACGTAGGTGTTAGTCTATTAAACATCTACAAAATATTTTATATTATTATATTATATTTTAATTAAGGTATGATCTCAATGTTAGTTATCCCAATATTTATTAAATTATATTCCTAATTATAATGAAATTAAAAATTACTAATTAAAATAAGATCAAATTATTCAATAAAATTAAAAGTTATCTTATTATTAAAAAATAAATTTATAATTAAAATAGAATTATATTAAAATAATAATAATAATAATTATAATAGAAAAATAAATATAATGTGGTCTCAACTTAGCTATTAAGACTCAATTATCCTTAATAATACTTTTTATCAATTAGAATATGTAGGGACCAAATGTTCCTCCATTCATACTTATATATATATATATATATATATATATATATATATATATTGTAGATTATTGATAGATAATTAGAATTCTATTAAAAAATAAATTTCTAATTAGAATAGGATTAGATTAAAATAATAATAATAATAATTAGAAAAGAAAAATAAATACAATGTGGTTCTAACTTACCTATTAAGATTAAATTGTCTTTAATAATATTTTTTATCAATTATAATACGTAGGGGCGTTTTGGAGACTAATCTGTTCCCTCCCATTCATACTTATATATATATATATATATATATATATATATATATATATATATATATATATATATATATATTATAGATTATAGTTTATAAATAAATAATTAGAATCACATTAAAAAATAAATTTTTAATTAAAATAGAATTAAATTAAAATTATAATAATAATAATTAGAATAGAAAAATAAATACTATATTGTTTCAACTTAGCTATTAAGACTAAATTATCCTTAATAATATTTTTTATCAATTAGAATATGTAAAAATATTTTAGCGATTAAATATTTTTCATTCGTACTTTTATATATATTATAAATTATAGATTAAAGATGCTTCTGTTTAGCGCAATTGTCTAATTTTTTAATCATCAAGTCGACTGAATAATAGCCTATTAATCTCTTTTTATAATTGTGAGTGATATATCTTTAATTTTTTATTTTTTTATTCATTATGAGGTTATAATTGTGAGTGATATATCTTTAATTTTTTATTTTTTTATTCATTATGAGGCTAATGAATCGAAATAATAATACACGATTTCCTAACGATGTTATTGATTGAGTAAGGTGAAAAAGCAAATTACTAATTAGCCTGAAAAATCTGTAGCGCAGAAAAAAGAGAGGCCACGTGGCTTTGGGACATAGGATGAGGTAATTCCCCATTCCTAATTCGATTAACAAATAAGAGAAACTCAGATTCTAACCCGGGCTGCAGTCGGTAAACGTAACTGAGTTGACTCGGGATCTAGTTTGCATTTATTCGGTTGCTTTAACAGTAAATCACAGTCATCATCTGTGCTTTGTAACCGATCCTCAAATAAATTTCATTCTCTAATCCAAGAGCCTATTTTGACTTTGAGAATTTCAATGCTAAAAGTAATACAGTTTCTGGGTTCATCATCAGGGTTCGTGGCTTATCGATGGAATTGGATACCACATTCCACTAGCTGTTTTATCTCTGTCTCCAACACATTGTCCTACTCTACCTCTACCAAAGCACCCACAAGAACGTTGCTAATATCCTCTTTTTCGACTCGCAAAGCTACTTCCTCGAGGCCAATTCGTGCACGGTCAACTCGGTCCGAATCAAAAATGGATGGCACTTCTTCTTCAGTAACAGTTCACTCAGTTGTGAGTTTCTTTTAGTTCCTTAGGTCCTTCACAGTTATGGGTTTTAATTTAATTCAATTCTCTTTTCTTTTTTCTTTTAAATCTTTGAACTTTGTCTATGTTCCTAAGAAAATGTATTATTCTTTTTAAATTTTGTTTATAAATAATTATCTGATCATATTTTCTGGTTGGTTAATTAATTTTTTATGCGGAATTGAATTTTGGGACTTGTGTTGATCATTTACTTACTGGATTCTTTTTTCGCCTTATTGTGGAATCCTAATATTTGAGTGCTTTTCTTTGTTAAAAGAAAAAGTGCCGAGCTACTAATCTAGAAAGGATTCATGTTGGCGATTGTTTGAATATTACTAGCCTTGCATATTGGTAAGCTTGGTCGCGTTGGCCTTGTGTATGTTTTAGGGATGGTATGATTTAACTTGGATTAATTTGATCAAGGAATTCATGTTAATAATTTTATGTTCTCCCCTTTCAGTTGCTACTTATACTAAGATTATTTGTTTATATTTTCTCAATTGTTTTGCTCCTTATTATTCTTCGCACTCAGAATTTATTTTATTCTCTGTAGGCAAATGTTCGGAAGATCAATTTTTGTCAGTGGTGTGGTGGTGCAACAAAGCATGAGGTACCTGATGGAGAGGAAAAGATGAGAGCTATTTGCACAATTTGTGGGAAAATTGCCTATCAAAACCCCAAAATGGTAAAGTATTTCACTGTCATGGTCAAAACTGTCTTGCAGATTTCTGCTGTCTTGTTTGATTGTATTTGCCTGTGAAATTGTTGAGAGACACCTTCCCCTCACTCTATATATTTTTTCTCTTCCTCCTTGTATGTTGGTCACCAACAAGCATGGTTAGGCATTTGTCTAAATGCAACTTGCATGACTGCTAGATCTAATTATTTTTCAGCAGTTATGAAAATTTGATCATAGATTATTACTTATCAGGATAATTGACTATGATGTACAATAGACAAAATAAACAATTTAATTTTGGGGGGAATTTTTGTAGGCTAGATTAGATGAGATGAAATGTTTAGATGATGTACAGAGTATAAGTAGTTGAACTCTTTGGCATTGCATGGTGTAATTATGAGTGAATTTTAGTGATTGTTCTTGTTTATTCAATGACATGAAAGTGAGTGTGCATCGGATGCTGAAAGAAAGCGAATGTCTGTTGGAGATGAATAGGGTGAAGAAAGATTTGTATTGATCCTCTCTGATATCAGGAGTCATGAACCAATGCCGTTTTTAGTTTATCAAGTTCTTTTTCTGCTAGAACTATTTTAACCATGCCAAAACCTTATGCTTTCATAGAATGTTTTTTTTTTGTGCCTCTAATGGTGCTGCATCTTCTAGATTGCGAGTTTCTTTTGATTGATGATGCACACTAATCAATGGTTAAATTCTTTTGAATGTGATGCTGTTGTGCATAATTGTTTGTTTCAAACTGATACATATAGGTGGTCGGATGCCTCATTGAGCATGATAACAAGATTCTACTCTGCAAACGAAATATCCAACCATCATATGGCCTTTGGTATGTATATAAAAATTGGGCTTTTTAGATAGGATGGAACAAGTGCAGGTTTTGTTGTCTTAAAGGAGGGAAAAAGAGACATTTACTTTCCAGTATACTCTTTTGTGTTTTTTTTTTCTTTGTTTTTTGTTATAGCTGCTTTTCAACTTAAATTTTCACCCCATGATAACCTAGATAATTAATTGAATGGCACTGACACAGGACCCTTCCTGCTGGTTACTTGGAAATTGGCGAGTCAGCTGCTGAAGGGGCAATCAGGGAAACCTGGGAAGAAGCACGTGCAGAAGTAGAAGTTGTGTCACCTTTTGCACAATTGGATATCCCTCTTATTGGCCAAGTAAGAAAGAAATGCTTCTCACGAATCGCATTGACTTCCTTTAAACCTGCTCAATGGTTTTCTGTGTTTTTTCTCCCTTGTTTGGAGCAGACGTACATAATTTTCACTGCAAAGTTGAAGAAGCCCCATTTTTCACCAGGTCCAGAGTCATTGGAGTGCAGGCTCTTTTCTCTGGATGATATACCTTTTGATTCTCTGGCATTTTCATCAATGTTTGTCACCTTAAATTTGGTAAGAGCTTGCTTGATCAATATTGCATGGAATGTCTCTGCACTCTTTTTGTCACTGATCAGCCTCTCCTGTGGTTGCAGTACATTGAGGATGTTAAAGCTGGAAGACTTAAATTTCATTATGGTACCATTAACAAAAGGTACATTAAAATGAATTAGTAAAACTTATTTGTAAGCATTTTCCTCCTGGGACAAAGAAGAAAGAAATTTCACTTGAGGATACATACAGTACACTGATAATCTATACTATGTGACGTTGGCTACTTGTGTAACACCATCCAGTCCTATAATGTGACCTATCAGAAATTATTGATTCGACAAAGTGTAACATTATTCTTGTTGTTGGTAGGGGGGTACGTTCATAGTTCAGGAAGTGAGATTAGTGCTTGTAGAGACAACTTGGCAGGTGCCAGCAATTTTCTATAATCCATTTGATATAAATGGAGAAAAAAAAAAGAGCTGTGTTTCTTCTTTTACTTTTTTCTTTCTTTTCAGAATATTTATATATCTTCTTATTATCCTTCCAATTCTCTGCCAATATTTATCTAGGGCATATGGAACTTGAACATGTCTTGACTTTCTTCCCTATAATTCAACACCAAAGTGTTACATTTTCTTGTTGTGTTGCTAGATAGTTGTAATATTTATCTTTGATGCTTCTATTTGCGCCAATTTTAGTGTTTGTGCTCAGTCTAGTGGGACATGACTTTCATGAGGTTTAGTTTAAACTCTGAATGCTTTTCTGAACATTCTTGATCACTGAATGCATGGAATGTGATGAAATAATAACTCAATGGAATGGTGAATTGCAAATTTATTCCATTATGATGGACCAAGTATCACTCTCCCTCTTCCTCTTTATTTTCACTGTTTGTCATTGTTAGCTCATCATTCAAGTTCTCATTTTTGGCCTGCTACTTTTGTTTTTCTCATTCTGATCCTGATGTTTGTTGGCAGGCCTGGCACAAGCCCTTCTGACATCCACGCCTATACTCTTGATTATCATTTGCAGTCCTGAAAATGGTGATCTTGGTCTGTCTCATGAGAGTATAAACTGATTGAAGCCTGAAATGCTTATTGATAGCTGGTTTGAAATTCTTTTATATTTCGTACCATGGAGAAAGATCGAGCAAGTAAAACCCCAACTGATAATTTGGAGGATACCGAAGGAGTGAATGTATGGTACTATGCCACAATTATCAGGAAGGCACCATTTCCTCCACAGTTGCTGTTTCTTTTGAATTGGCCAATGCCCTAGTTTTGATGTTACCTATATTTGATTTTGATTCTCCCTCCAAAATGTACAGTTGTTTAATTTCCTGTGCATTGAAGTTTAAAACTGTAACCAGTGAAAATCACTGGAAGATTCCTGGTTTCAAACTCTCTATCCATGTTTGAAAACCCGAGAGTTCCGTTTTTCTTGCATACTTGAAATAGAAAAATAATAATAATAATTTTTTAGCGATGATTTGGTTGCGGAGATTATCAGATACTCTGAAGAAGCACTCGCGTTTTAACACAACAGGAAGATGTAAAGGCAAGCTACTATTTTTTTTTTTTGGTAAAAAAAAGCAAAATTAAAGAATTTCTGACATTGTAATAAATAATTTTTATTTTTCAAAAAAAAAAAAAGAATTTTTGAAACTTTTTGGTATATAACATAATACATTATTTTATACTTTTCTCATCCTAAAATAATTCAACAAAAAAAAACTAGTTAACATATATTTAAAAACTTAAGCATTTCATAAAATTGCCACATTCTTTTTTTTTTATTATTAATTTTTTAGGTGATTTTCAAAATTATATTAAAAGTAAATTTAAATCCGTTAATATTAGTTATAGATATTGGATAGCATTTTTTTATAGATATTATCGATTTACAGTTTTCCCAGAGTAAACAGGCAGTAACAAATTTTAGAGGAAAAAAAAAAAAAAAATTGAAACAGAATTCTTGGAATTTAACTAATCGCACCCATTGTACTGTTAGAGTCTTGCTTGTTTACTTGACTTTAAGTAGTCTCTCCTCGGCGACACTTTTCCATTTTCATTGATTTCGTCGATATTTTCCATGTCTGATCAATTAATTTCATGGGCTTAAGGTTTCATTTCAAATCTGCCTCCAAACTAGGGTTTTGATTTCACTTCCAGTTTCCAGCTTTTCACAAAATGGAGAAGAGCAATTCGTTTAAGCGAGAAAACGACTTGCAACATCCATGGACTGGAGATTTTGGTTCGGTATCCGATCGTAGGTACGCTTATTGGCGTCAGTCTTCGTTTCATCAATCTGGAGGAGAACCACATACTCCGATTTCTATTAGATCGAATGACACATCGAGGCCTCTGCTTTCTCGCACCGTTTCCAGCATAGATGTGCCGCCTGAGATTTACACCTTAAACGACGAAACGGAAAGCGTTTATAAAGGGACAGAAGGCTCAGGGGAACACACCTTATCAGTTTTGTATTCTGTGATTTCAGTATTTAGAGCTGTAAGGTCCGGGAATAGGCAAATGAAGAGGCTCTTGATGATGATTTCGCTAAATGTTGCGTATTCTACTGCAGAATTGGCAATCGGGCTCTTTACAGGGCGTGTTGGTAAGAAGTTAGATCACACTTCTCTATTTTTTTTTCTTTTGTTTTTGTTATTTTAAAGAGGAAAGAGTTTGTTAATTGGGGTCTTTGTTTTGTCTTTGTTGTGTTGGAGATGTTTAAGTTATATATTGTTTTACCGATATGAAGATTATGATGAGTGTAGTGGTTTGCAAATTTGGTGTTTTTTCAGGTTTGGTATCTGATGCATTTCATTTGACATTTGGCTGTGGTCTTTTAACGTTTTCTTTCTTTGCTATGGCTGCTTCTCGGAAAAAGGCTGATCATATATACACTTATGGGTGAGTTTACAATCTATTATTTGGAGGTACCTCAGTTAATTGCAATTTACTCATCATTTAGCTCTCTTTATGTTGATCCATATTTTGGTGCATTTTTTTTTACCTTATGTTGAATTCTTTTTACCAGATACAAAAGGGTTGAAGTTTTGGCTGCTTTTACTAATGCTGTAAGTTTATGGCATTTCCTGCTCTATATATCTTGTTTCTCTTTTGTATGCACAAAGCTTCTATATCCTTTTTAACTATGATTGACATGACTTGAGGGGATCGGAACAGTGTATTTAGGGCCTAGGCTACTCTTTTTGGGAAAACATTAATTTGTGGTCATTTTGGAAGCTTTTGTTTGGTTCTTCTGGGATGATTATGAATGAATTACACAAGCAAACCTCCTAGATTATGGCTCTGATATTTTTCCGGATGATAGATATTTATACTTGTTCTGAATATTGTAGGCACATGTCTAGATTTATTGTTCACTTAAAGCGACAAACCAGTTGCATTGGATCTAGTGATTAAAAGATTAGTCAGCGCTGATATTAGAGTTTAAACTCAACTTGGGAAGATATAGTTCAGTGTATAATTGTACTGTGAAATGATGAGATTTGCTGGTACTTTAATGATTTATGTTGCTGTTCATGTTTTAATTTAGATGAAATTTAATCAATAAGAATGAAGTGGTAGTATAATGACAGAAATCTACTGAAGTTATTAAACTGTTGTTGGTACAACAATACACTATAATATAGATAAAATTGGTAAATGTTGTGACTTGTGAGTAAACCACTATTTGAAAACTTGAGAATATTTGTCTTATGTGGAATAGGCATAATCTCCAATTCTACATATTTTTATGCACAAATCCACACACGATTGTTTGAGCAACATCTTGAGGTTAGTGTTTTCTCTTTGCATATATATAAAATATATGATATGAGTTTGCTTACAGGTTCATGATTTTTATCAGTTTTATTGTTTCTCTTGCACCAAAGGCACTTAGGCACATATCCAATTTAGAATCACTTGCACTTATGTTTGCATTTTTCATATATTTTTATTTTGATTCTTCTAGCAGTCGCACATTAAAACCTTCAATGATCATAGCTATTGCCATTTGTTTTGATCTAACATCTGGTGTTCTTTGTTTCTTTGCTGCATGTGTAGACAGCTGTTTCTTTTGTTCATGTCATTTTCCTTAGCAGTGGAGGCACTTCATGCATTCATACAAGAAGAGTCTGAACACAAGTAAGTTGATTGTATAGACTTTGAGTCCATTATGGTGATCTTAATATATTGTTTCAATCCCTATATCTCAAATAACTCGTGTTTACTAATTATGTGTAGATTGTCATGGACTTTATGGTTCATTTATATTGAGATAATTTGTTAGTAATTTTGCTTATGAAATATTTTTGCAGGCATTATTTGATTGTTTCAGCAGTAACAAATTTACTTGTAAATGTTATTGGTGTTTGGTTCTTTAGGAGCTATGCTCGCATTAATCTTGGTAAGTTATTCATCTGCTGTAGTTTTTACATGTCTTTAGATAAATGCCAATGTCTTCAAAATTCAAGTATTTTCTTTTGCTGACTGTAAGGATAGGTAATCTGCAAAACAAAATGGTGATTTACCAACTTGATTTTTAAGTAGGCTTTATATGTTTCTTGCATGTGGATTACTGGATTATATTGATGCTTGACCACAATTTTTGCAAGTGCACGAAATCCGAATAAATTATAAAGAGTAAGTAGAGTAATAAAGAGTGAGTAGAGTATCGTTTCACAAAAATTATAAACCAAATACCAAAATTATTTTAATTTATTAATATTTAAACAATAATAAAAGAGGGTATTTGTAAAAATAAGTGAAATAAAATAAAATAATAGAAAAGAATTCAAATAAGACTAATGATAAAAAGAAATCAAGGTTTAAAAGCTACTAAGTATATTGACTTGACTTAACTCTTTTCAATTTATTTTATTAGTTTGTCAATCAATTTTAATTGTTCAAGTAGGGAAAACAACCTTAGAGTCATTAATAAATTCTTTCGATGTATTGTTAGCTATTTTAATCTCGTTTAATTACTTTCTTCTAATAGTGCAACCAAACATATTAAGTTTTATGGTTTGTTCAAGAATTCATAATCTAAGGTTATTAAATTATGAAAACCTCACATGAGTCGATCCATATAGCTTTCGCATTAAGTTATTATTTTCATGTAATTTATTACCATTTTCTTATTAAAAACCCTTTTTTTGATAGCGATTAATTAAATAAATCCATCCAGCAGAGAAACTCTGCCTGAAAGTATTAAATTTAGTAATAAATTATAACTTGAACAAAGAAAAACAAATCTCATATAATAAATTGGGGTAGAAGTTAAGCTACATCAAATCCCTAGTATGAGAGTTTAGCTCGACATAGTAATTAAATAAAATTCAATAAAATCTGAAATAATTTCATAAATAATAAGAATTAACGGAAATAAAATAAGATCAAAAGTTTAGAAATAAAAACTAATTAAACAATAGCGTAGGCGACTCTCTTGACTCTTTACACAACTTAATTGCTTAAATTCTTACAAAGAGAGAAAAACTAAGAAAAGAATATATTCCAGAATTGAGATTTAGAATTCAATGATAAATCAATTGATGAATGACTCTTGTTGCTATTGTGATATTTCTTTATATAGACTTCATAGGGTGTCTTTGAATCTGAGCAAGAAACTGATTTGAATTAGATTCCTTTTTTGTTTAGGCGTCTTCTTTCATTAGATTGGACTTGAGCAATGCTTGAAATGAGTCATTTTAATATTTCCATGTAGCTCATGCAAAGGGTACGCCCATGTCTTAGATTTACATGGGCTGAATAATCAAAATTTGGCTCGATTGAGTTTCCAGTCAGTGCCACAGCCGTGACACTGCATGACATGCCCGTGTACTCCTCTGATTTGGCCATGTTGAGCTTTTAGACTTTCAATTTCAGTTTCAACCTTCTTTGATGCGATTTTTAGCTATTTTTCTATTAAAAATCCTTCAAATCAAGTTTATCAAAAAATCACGGGAACTTACTAAAAATATAAATAAATTTAAGTGAAAAATTAATTAAAGTAATTTAAAAAAACTAAAATTCCTAATAAAAATACAGATAAAAATACTATAAAAATATAACCTATATCAATGCTTACCATTTGGGCTAGTCTTAAATAGTTCCCTTCCCTTCAGGACAATTTTTATATGCATTTTTAATTGCAGTGTACAGAAAAGCAGAAGATATGAATTACCACTCAGTTTTCTTGCATGTCCTTGCTGACTCTATTCGCAGGTTGGCTCTCTATCTTTCTATAGTGCTACAGACATTGCACTAGTGTTTTTTTTCCGTCTACTTCCTTGTGTTTTATGTATCCATGTTAAACTGGTATACTTTTATCGTTTCTCAGTGCAGGATTAATATTGGCTTCTTGGTTTTTGTCCCTTGGGTATGTTGCTTCATCTTTCATCTTCAGCTGTAGTTCTGCAAACTTGCCCCTAGAGTCTTTCTTATCCTCCTCCTTTCCTCATCTGATTCTTCTTTTGTTTGTAAATTATTCCCTTAATTGTAGGGTTGAAAATGCTGAAGTTCTATGTTTGGGGCTAGTTTCAGTTGCAGTTTTTATGCTTGTCATGCCTCTCTTTAAAAGTACTGCTGGTGTCTTGCTCCAAATGGCACCACCTAGCATTCCTTACTCAGCACTGAGCAAATGCCTAAGACAGGTGAGGTCCCAGGAAGGATTGTAGTAACTACTTGTGATTTGTGTGCATCTGCAATTGATCCTCATTTAAATGAACAGAATTTAAATTCTTTTTTACATTTACAATTCAAGGAAATTGTGAATCCAAACTGGTCTACCTACTTGTTTCTTGTTGATGTTCTTTTCTTCAACTGAATCTGTATCTTCATTTCAGTTTTTCTCCACAAATTTGCCCCTTCTCCATTTCTGGTTCTGCCGTGTTATGGTCCTAATTAGAAAAATATTCTTACAAATTCACATATGATAACAAATGATTCTTTTCTATCCTCTATTTTGTTGCACCATCTGTCCCACTGTCAAAATGCAGTAATCTTAAAAGTTAAAACCTTTGTGGTTGTGTTCGGGGGAGTTTTCTTATAATTCCAAATAGTGGGTTCATAACAAGGCCCTTCATTTTGTATGTTGCAGTTTAATCATTTGACCTTTTTTGCCCTGAAAATTCTTTGGTTAGGTTACTGCTCGAGAAGATGTTAGTGAAGTTTCTCAGGCTCGGTTTTGGGAATTGGTGCCTGGTCATGTTGTTGGCACACTTTCACTTCAGGTATCTAACAAAAGATTTGGCTCATTCTACTGTCTGCATTTGCACGTCGCCTTGTTTTTCATGGACTTGCTATGTTTATGTGTGCGTATAAATAATTTTGCATTTAGCTTTTGTTGCACATTGCAAAAGGACTTAATTTACAATGTTTTTTGGTGGGTGGCACTTACAGGTGAAGAAAGGGATGGATGATCGACCAACACTGCAATTTGTACATGGTTTATACCATGATTTAGGTGTACGGGATCTCACGGTGCAGACTGATTATGATTAAGCCCCTTTTCCCTATTTTTTGTATTGGTTAGTAACAACAGCTTGAGATTGAAGTCCAACATCATCATCTGTATTTTAGTTATTGATATTCAAAACAGGTCAATTATCAATATAGGGAATTTTGAATCTACATTTCCAATGTATAATTATGAATTTCTGCTTAATTATTATTTGTAATTAATATTATTTGCAGCGTAATTTCGCAACAAAATCACTGACCTTTTTCTTTTTCCTCTGTCCAACGTCGATGTGAGAGACACTCGGACTTCAAAAAAATAAAAATAAAAATAAAAATAATTACACCAATTGTCAGAGTGACCGGAAAATCTAAATTTTATTCTCCAAAAACAATTACAAAACAGAAACTCAACGAAGTTGCTACAACGATGTTTACAACACAGTTAGCCGACATCAGAAAGTAACAATCTCCTATTATTATAATAATGGCAACAACAACAATAATAATAGTAATAAAAAGTCATTATATCATCTTCCACTAAGGTCTGAAAATGAAAGTTGGCTAAGAGAGATAACCAATTCTCTCGGAGGAGGCAATGGAGGCCACATAAAAGCAGGCCTTTCATTAGGCACTGGAGGAGGTATTGCTTCTTCCCCTTTCAAAATCTGCAGAACAGTTTTCATATTAGGCCTCTTGTTTGGATTAGGATGACAACAAGCCAAACCCAGAATAAGAACACATTCCACTTGGACCATTTCTTCATCTCCAAAATCTCCATGCAATTTTTTATCTGCAGCATCAATTATTCTTCCTTCTTTGTGAAAGTCCCATACCCAATTCACTACATGACCACTATAATCATCTTGATGGTTTGGACTTCCTGGCTTTCTTCCGCATGCAACTTCCAATATAACTACTCCAAAGGCATAAACATCTGTTTCCACTGTAAACCTGCTGGTCAGTATACTCTCCGGAGCCATGTAGCCAGGCGTTCCGGCTACTTCTTTCGTAGAGTGATGAGTTTGATCACTGAGTTTTATTGTTCGAGCAAGTCCGAAATCACCTAGTTTCGGATTGAATTCTGAATCTAACATTATGTTGCTGGATTTGATGTCGCGGTGGAGTATTTTCTCTTCACAGCCATTATGCAAGTAGTCTAATGCCTGTGCTGTCCCTGTTATTACAGACAATCTTGTTTTCCATCCCAGTACCTCTGATGGCGAGTCATCAAATATGTACTTCTCTAAGCTACCATTTGGTAAGTACTCGTAAACAAGAAGATATTCGCGCCTTTCGCAGCACCAACCGATTAGTTTAACAAGATTCTTATAACGAAGATTACCGATTGTTGTAACTTCAGCTATGAATTCTGTTTTGCCTTGTGTTGATTTCTCGGAAATTTTCTTCACTGCAATTTCTATATCTTTGATGATTCCCTATTACACTGTCCCAAATCCACCTTTTCCAAGCTTGTTCTTGGCACTGAAGTTGTTTGTTGCCCTAGTTAATTCTTTCAACTTGAACTTTCTTGGAGCTCTGGAAGAGCCTTGTATTGCTTCTTCTATGCTTATCTGATGTGCATCTTCCAATTTTTGTTTTTCTGATTTTCTTTTCCAATAAATCAAAGATCCAATCCCCAACACTACTCCAAGTAGTGGGGCGAAAATCCAAATCCTAGGAGGTTCGCTTTTCTCACTTTTTTCAGTGCCACTAAACTTCCATGCTCTTACACAGTTTAGCTGGGAGTAATTGCTTGTTGAACCTGAAAATCCCACGTAAATCTTCTGAGGAAGATAGACTGAGAGATCAAGATTCTCAGATAATAATGGATTGGAGAATGAGAGATCAAGATACTCAGATGGTACTGGTTCGAAGACATAGTCAACAAGATCCTTAGGTAATACTAGATCGCTCGCGTTTCCGACGAATACATTCAACTTCTTGCGTTGACCGTTATATTCTGCACGAACAATGATACTAAAGCCCCCGGTAAGATTAACACCAACTCTGGTTAAGGAGAACTGAACGCGAGAATTAATACTGTTAATATCTAAGCCAACATGGTTATCATCAAGATCTTCTGGGTAGCTTTTTCTTGTATCAAACTCTATAGCCACTGTTTGGGCTGAAGAGGAACCGTTCATTTCCTTTTTAATGATACCAAGCCACTGACCATCATCGCTGATATTGTCAACAGTAGGATTAGCTGTTAATATAAAAGCTAAACCTTCTCCTCCTGGATTTGTGGTGCTTGCAATAGTAAGTAAAAAGGTGGTATTGAAAGATGCATTAAACCCGTTACTCCAAAGTATGAATGGCTCTTTATATAGGGTTCGCCCCGATCGATAAGCCATACTGCCTACAACATCTGGTGTAATTTGGATTGCACCAAGAGCGACAGTTGAGTTAGTACTTAGAATAAGTTGGTTTCTAGCAATGTCGTCGAAATTTCGGTGGTTAAAATTGAAGCAATCAATGTTTGTAATAAGTGCAACCCATAAAAGGGTTGTTAGGACTAAGAACTTGAATGCAAAAGAAAATTCTATTTCTTGCAAATTAAAAAAAAGAAGAAAATGGCTTCTGATATATAGGGTAGCTTGTGTATGAGGAGGAAGGCAGAGAAGGTGACTAAAGATTCAAATTTGTCATTTATTTACTGGATGTATGGTGTACTTGATACGTGTTGACAAGTATTATACAAAATTCAAAATAAGTTATAAGTCATTTCGGTGAATTTCTTATATTGCATTTATGGGATATGCACAAAATTTTTGTTGACAATTATGGTCGATTTTTATAGACAAGACAAGATTAATTTATACAAGAAGTTATTAATTAATAATTAGCAATAACTCCCACTAAAATTTTTCATTATCATTATTTATTTATGATGAAGAGGTCAATAGATGTGGTGCGATTGTCAGGGCGTGGCTTGGCCAAGAGTTTCTGTATTATAGCAAGTAATTGCTCCTTTCAATTTTAATATTCCACCAGTCAACCAAATTGAATTCAAATGTTCTTTTCTTTCCCTTTTTGTTCCCATTGTTTTACTTTTCTTCTTATTAGTCTTAACAAAGGAACTTCAATGACGGAGCCAAGGGACTGACAGCCACCGCTCCCCTGATCCGATAAAATTTTTTAATGGGCCTTCAATCGTATTGAACTCCTTAGCTTAGTGGTATGACTCCTGATGTTCTGAGATAAATTGTGAAGGTTGCAGTTTTTTGTTTTTTGATTTTTTTTAGCTATTGCATAGTTTTAGCCAGTTATTTCAATTAGTTCTTATACATAAGAAAATTTTTAGTTAATTATTTTTATATAGGTTCAATAAAGATAATAAAAATGAATTTAAATAAATCAAACTTTTCCTGATTCAAAGTATAAATAGTTAGGGAAGATATTTCTTGGTGGGTGGCACTGATAGTTACACCTTCTAATAAAGATAATAAACATAATATATACACGGGTGATTGAATTGAACTGATAATCAAACCGTTCCGGTTAGATTTGGACATCAGCCTCAAAATCAAACTGAAAAACAAAATATTTTAGCTTTTCTATCAAATTGAATTCCAGCACGATGAGAAATAAATTGGTCAAGTTGGAATAAGAATACCTTGAATTTCTAAGTTAGTTTGAAGAAACATAGGGACAATTATGTCAGAAATGAGATAATTTGCAAGAATTATCTTTATGTATGTTGTCTGTAAAACTACAAACAATTACGAATGTGAAAGCCCAACTTGGAGTTCAACAACATATGAAATGGGTCTAATTGATTTGGATTATCTTCAAATTACAACCTTAATTATTTCCGAAATTTTGATTCTAATTCCCACTTTGCATATGTTCTTACATACAATTTAGATGAAAAGCTTTATTATATTCTTAAAAAAATATATTCCCCACAAAAAAGATAATAAGAATGAATTAATAACATTTGGAATTAATTACAATCTTGTAAGTGGCAGTTGTAAAAATGTTTTCTTTTCCTCTTAAATTAAAATAAGAAATATCAAGATTTTCTCAGTTCTCCAAAAAAAAAAAAAAAAATTCAAGAAAATTAGAAATTAAGGTATTTACATGCGATACATAGTACGCTGAAATTACAATTGAAGTAATAGAAGAGAAAAATAAGGACATTATTTCTATATTATATCCTTACAAAGCGTCCTATAATCTTCTCCGTATAAGAATAATAAAGAACAGTTACTTAATCATCTTGCATCAAGGTCTGGAAATGGAGTGAACTGGCCAAGAGAGATATCCAATTCTTTAAAAGAAGGAGGTAATGGAGGCCACATAAAAACAGGCCTTTCATTAGGCACAGGAGGAGGTAGGGCTTCCCCTTTCAAAACCTGCAAAACAATTTTCATATTAGGCCTCTTGTTTGGATTTGGATGACAACAAGCTAAACCCAGAGTAAGAAAAATCTCCATTTCTCCATCTTCAAAATCTCCCTGCAGTCTTTTATCCACAGCATCAATTATCCTTCCTTTTCTATGCAAGTCCCATACCCAATTCACTATGTGACCACTATAATCGTCTTGATTGTTCGGACTTCCTGGCTTTCTTCCACATGCAACTTCCAATATAACTACACCGAAGGCATAAACATCTGTTTCCACTGTAAACCTACTGGTCAGTATACTCTCCGGAGCCATATAGCCAGGCGTTCCAGCTACTTCCTTTGTAGTGTAATGAGTTTGATCACTGAGTTTAATTGTTCGAGCAAGTCCGAAATCCCCTAACTTCGGATTGAATTCTGAATCTAACATTATGTTGCTGGATTTGATGTCGCGGTGGAGTACTTTCTCTTCACAGCCATTGTGCAAGTAGTCTAATGCCTGCGCTGTCCCAGTTATTACAGACAACCTTGTTTTCCATCCTAGTACATCTGATGGCGACTCATCAAATATGTACTTCTCTAAACTACCATTCGGTAAGTACTCATAGACGAGAAGATATTCACGCCTCTCGTAGCACCAACCGATTAGTTTGACGAGATTTTTATGACGAAGATTACCAATTGTGGTGACTTCAGCTATGAATTCTGTTTTTCCTTGCGTTGATTTCTTGGAAACTTTCTTTACTGCAATTTCTTTATCTTTGATTACTCCTTTATACACTGTCCCAAATCCGCCTTTTCCAAGCTTGTTCTTGGAACTGAAGCCGTTTGTTGCTTTGCTTAATTCTTTCATTTTGAGCTTTTTTGGAGCTGTGGAAGAGCCTTGTATTGCTTCTTCTATGCTTATAGGATAAGCATCTGCATCTTCCAATTTTTCCCTTTCTGATTTTCTTTTCCAGTAAATGAAATATCCAATCCCAAACAATAACAACACTCCAAGGAGTGGAACCAAAATCCAAATCCGAAAAGGCTCGCGTCCCTCTCTTTTTTCAGTGCCATTAAACGTCCATGACTTTACACAGTTCAACTGAGTATAAATACTCGTTGAGCCCGAAAATCCAACGAAAATCTTCTCAGGAAGATAGACTGAGAGATCAAGATTCTCAGAAAATACTGGATCGGTCACGTTCCCGACGAAAGCAGTCAACTTCTTAAGTTGGCCATTATATTCAACACGAACACTGATATCTTCACCCCCGGTAAGATTAAGACCAACTGTAGTTAAGGAGAACTGAACGCGAGAATTGATACTATTAATATCCAGACCAACATGGTTATCATCAAGATCTTCTGGGTAGCTTTTTCTTGTATCAAACTCTATAGCCACTGTTTGGGCTGAAGAGGAACCGTTCATTTCCTTTTTAATGAGACCAAGCCACTGACCATCATCGCTGATATTATCAACAGTAGGATTAGCTGTTAATATAAAAGCTAAGCCCTCTCCTCCCGGATTTGTTTGGCTTTGAATATTAAGAACAAAGGTGGTATTGAAAGATGCATGGAACCCGTTACTCCAAAGTATGAAGGGTTCTCTATATAGGGTTCGCCCTGATCGATGAGCCATAGTGGCTCCATTAACATCTGGTGTAACTTGGATTGCACCAAGAGAGATACTTGAGTTACTACTTAGAATAAGTTGTTTCATAGCAGAATCTCGGTCATTGAAATTTGAGAAGGTAAAATTGAAGCAATCAATTTTAGAAATGAGAGCAACCCATAAAAGGGTTGTTAAGATTAAGGACGTGAATGAAAAAGAAAATTGCATTTCTTGCAAAACAAGAACAAAATGATCAGAAATGAAAATGGTTTCTGAAAGGAATATTTGGTAGGTTGTGTATGAGAAGGAGGAGGTGATAAGGGTTTAAAATTGTTACAGAAGGACAGAAATTTAAAATATGTTAAGGTCAAGTTAATGAGTTTCCTTGCATTTTCTCTTCTTTTTGTTTTATTTTTTTATTTTCCTTCTAGACACGGAATATTGCATTTGTAGCAATTCTGACAATATACACCGAAGTTTTTGTTGACCATTGAGATCGATGTCATAGATAAGATTATTTTATACATGAATAAGAGAATTAGCCTTAATCAAAAGCAATTTGAAAAAAAAATTAATTAAAAGCAATAGTAATGTAATATATTTGCATTAATTAGTTAGTACGTCGCAATTAAAATTATTTTTAAGTCTCGATTTTTGGTGGCCATTTTCTCATAATTTGTGCATCATTACATATATAATAACTCATAATTACTAATCGATTACGATTAGATTTAATTGTTTAATAAAACATTTCATTCCTTAAAAAAAGATAATTTATTTTCTATTTTCACACATATTAAGAAAATAACAGTTATTATGATTAAAAAATAATTTTATTTATATAAATTTTTTATTGTGCTCATTTTAAATAATATAATAGTAATTATTATATTAAAATAATAAATAAAATTAATGAAAATTGTTAAAAATAAGATAAGATTTAATAAGGATATAATAAACAATTTAAGGATTAACTATAAAAAAAAAGTGGACTATATTTTGAGATAGATTAAAAAAGAAAAATGAACTATCTTTTTTAGATGAAAGGAATAACACTTTAAGAATTGAAAATATCTGAATAACAATTGAGATATTGATCAATTGATATGAGATTTTCTTTTAATTAATTTATTTTCTCATTATATATATATATCCCTATTAATTACTATTAAGAATTTATTTTTATTTTATTTATTGTTTATTCAAAAATCTATATTCTTAGAAATTTATTTTAATTGCACCAGTCAAGGAAAATGACATTAATTATATTGAATTACATGTGTGTGTTTTTTATTTTCCTCATGTGTTGTACTTTTCTTCTTGTTAGTATTACGAAGGAAACTTCATTGGGTACATCATTTGACTTATCAACATTTAAATTCTAGTAAGACAAAAGCAGGAACAGTGAATAACTTATTTAATTCTAATAATAATATATTATTATTATTATCTATATGTGTTGTCATGAATTTGAATAAATCAAAGTCTTCCCCATTCAGACTACGCGTATGTTTATATATATATATATATATATATTTGCATAAATTAGTAAAAATGACGATTGCTTTGGTGGGTGGCAGTGATAGCCACATCTGCTAATATAGGTTATGTTTGGTTTAGTGCTTTGTGTTATTTGGTGCATTTGTTCAATGTTCCTCCAATAATATTTGTCACACATTCTTTTTTTGACCAAAATTTAATGACTCTGAATGCCTAAACTTCAACCACAATAACAAAAAAACCAACCTTAAAACGATTAATCCTTCTTAATCTCTCCCAATTTTGAAGTAGGTTAAGTGTGATTAACGCGATTTAGAGTTATTATTATATGTTAATAATCTTTAAATCTTTCTTTTTTTTCTCGTAACTCATAACTTTAAAATTTTAAATATTTTAATAAAATAATAATTATTCATGAGTTCATTTGAAGTTGGGATAGGAATTCCATAGCTTGAATATTACAATTGTACAGAGATTCAAGAGTCAACAGTATATTGAGTCGAATAAATTTAATTTCAAACTCTTGTTCGTTGGGTGTTATTCTGTGTCCGTACAATGTATGACTCGTAGAAGAGACCAATTGCTGCGAAATTTTGCATATAGAGCACAACTAAATTGGTGGAAATGGGTTGTTAAAGAGAAGGTTCGTAGACATTTGTGAAATGAGTTCAAACAAATGGGGATTTGAATATGAAAATTTTTCTTTTTAATAAATTATTTTATATTTTTAGGTTTAAATAAAATTATAATGTTTTTTTCCCAATATAAATTGGAGATTTGTTTTTGGTTTAGCTGTCAAGAAAATAGTTAATCTCTCTACCTATTAATTAACTAAGTTGAAAAGATTACAAATAAATAAATGTCCACTCGAATACTAACACTCCGTTTCGATCAAATAAATCCAAAATTTTAAATTTATTTTTAAATAAATTGTTCATATTTAATATCCTTTAATTAAGAATATATAATTTAATTGAATTTAATATCTGTAAATAAATTCATCCATTTAATAGAATTTTGGTCCAATGATATTCAATTTTATAGGATTAAATTTATAAAATTGAAATTTTTATTTCTTATATTGTAAACACAAAATTTTAGATTTTCAAATTGCGAAAATATTTGATTTTGAAAACTCGTACGTTGTTAAATGTTATTTCTTTTTACAAATATTTACTATCAATATTTATATTTATATTATTCCTTTTTTTTTTATAATGAAATGTTACTACGTTGCTTTCCAATTATATATTTTTGTCTGAGAGGCGTCGTAGTAGTGAGATCACATTGAATATGTCATCTTGATAATATTATGATGGTGAAAGCTTAGGAAGAATATATTATTATTGGTTCTGTTAGTTGAGTGTGGTATGGACCATTACATAATTAATTAATAATGCAGACTCACATCAAAATTTTAAAAATATGAAATTTTTTCTTCTAAATAAATAAAATATATTTATGATAAGTAATTTTTAATAAATTATATTTACAAAATTGTAATTTTCTTTTCCTGATTGAAGTAACTCAATTATCTCCAAAGACTCGGGTTCTAATTCCAGTTTGACAAACTTTCCTTCCCAAACCTAACTTTTGAAAAACTAGCCGTTGGAAAATCTAACAGCTAACTGCTTCATTTGTTTCAACACAATATATAATAATCTCTTCTTCTATCTCTTATATTAACATTCTAATCTGTGGCTGTTAAAGATACTGAAAATCTCCATTGGATACTGTTTTTTTTTTTTTTTTCTCTGATAAAAAACAAATTAAAAAGAGAGGATTTTTTTTTTTTAATATATATTTAGATTTTCGATAGATACTTTTAAGAATGAGCTGTGGTCGTTGTGCTGCCTGCAAGTATTTGAGAAGAAGATGCTCCTTATTTTCCTCCCACTAATCCTCAAAGATTTGCCTATGTTCACAAAATCTATGGTGCCAGCAATGTTGCAAAAATTCTTCAGGTAATCATAAATGTAAAAAAATTGCTTCTAAATATATTAATTAAGTGGTTAAAAAGATTAATTAGTGAATCTAATATAATACAGATGCTCATAATTTTATATGTTTATTATGAATTAATAATTTAGTGATCGAGTATCTGTCTTATAATATAGAAGCCCCGAGTTTTATATTCTCACCTGATATTTTTTTTTTTTCTAGAAATGTTTTCATATGATTGAGTGTTTTTTAATTTTTTTTTTTTTTTTTTTTTGGGTTGATAAAGCAAGTGCCGGATCATCTACGAGCTTCAGCAGCAGAGTCCTTATATTATGAGGCAAAACACAGAATTGAAGACCCTGTTTATGGCTGTGTTGGAATAATCTCTCTACTGCATCTAGAAATACACATTGCAGAGAATCAACTAGCTAAAACAAAAGCAGAAATTGCAGTCCTTGCTTCTCAAAATTTTACAAAATAAAGCATAATCTTAGCCACTCTGTCTCTCTCCTTCCACTCTACCTTCTTATTTATATACAATTGTTCCGAATGAATAAAACAAGAAAAATCATGGTTTCTGTTGTCTTTTTTTTTTTTTTTTTCTGTTTCTGTTTTGGCCATGATATAATATTTTTTCCCATTCATATAGTAACTAAATTCTTGCATCTTTTTATGGGTAAATTGAATATTCTTGAACAGGAAGAGACTGTCAAAACAGCAGCCATACAGATGCTTTTAATAGTTTAATTAAGGAGAAATTTTGTTACTTAAGAATTATAGTAAATAATGAATAAAAATTAAACTTTCTTCCTGGCAGCATCTGTATGAGGCGAAATCTACGCAATTTCTTCTGAAAGCAACATTTATCATTCTAAAATACTGCCAATTATTCATAAAATAAGATAATTATTGAAATATGCCTAAAAATTCAATTTTCTGATGATGAAAACTCAAAAATTATTTCAAGTTTACTTCAATGGTGTGAAATCAAGATCTTTATAATCTGGCTTTGGTTCTTCAGTCGTCCTTGTGCTTCCTCATTCCCTTTAAATCCAAATTTTCTTTCAAATCATATCCTGCACCAGGAACTATAACCAAAGAAAGCAAGAAATTGAACATGGGTAAGATTACAAATGAAGAAGAAACAGAAGAAGAAGCAAAGCCTATATATATTCATTTCACTCATGAACACCCTGCTATTTCGTATTCTGGGCTTGTTTGCAGTATGAATAGTGGTAAACGGAAATTAATTAAATGATACAAATAGAAATAATGAAGTTGTAAAATTATTAATTATAAAAAATTTTATAATCTAATTTTAATTTCCCTTGATATTATCTCATCATCTATTTCATTTTAATTATTATACTAAGTGTTATAAACACTAGCAATTTTTTTATATCTTTTCCACAAGGGATATCTCAATTCATATAATCTCTTAACCACACTAACAGCCAGAAGAATATATGAGCGGGCAAAGTATTTTACACATGCAAAGGTTGCTCTTATTCCCTCCACCGCGTTTGTTACAATATGGCAAGAGTATACCAACACCCAGTGGAATCTACTCACAACTTGAATCTTCTTCTCTTGCCATTGTTTAATTGCAAAAAGCCTGAGGAATTCAAGGTTCAGGTTTCTGCTACAATTGCAGAGTCTGCTCTTGCAATTGCCATACCTTTTGCTTAAAAATGCCACTTCAAGAATTTTGTGCTTCACATGAACATTTATTAAAACTTGAGTTCTCTTCTCCATATCAAGACATCAAAGGTTTTCGCTGCGATGTGCGTGGAAACCCCGGCTCTGATCATTGGCTTTATAGATGTAATGATTGTGAATTTGATATTCACATTAATTGTATCTATACACCTATATATCTTAAAAATTATACCTCCCAAGGTAGCTCTCCAACAGTTGAGACTAGAACAAGTTATGTTAATCCTAGTCCTTCAGCTCTGTATCCAGACTTTTCAAACACAACAGGTGGTTATGTTAATCCTGGTCCTCCAGCTCTGCATGCAAACTTTTCAAACACAGGAAGTTATGTTTTAAGTTCAGGAAATACTAATCTACTACGCTCCAATAGTAGTGAAGTCTTGGGGACCGGAATAGCCGGACTTTCGGCGACAAGAGTTTTTTCTGGGATTGGGGAGGGGATAGGACAAGAGATTGTTCAGGGATTCGTTAATGGCCTTGGTAGTGACAGAGATTTCAGTAAATTTTGTGACCTAAATGGCAATGTTTAGGTTTTATATGTACAAAATTAGAAATTATAGAGAGGACAAAATTAGAGTAATCAAATTGAGAGGCCAAAAAATATTTTATGGGAATAATATGAGGTAAAAAAAGAATGATTTTGCACATTTAATAGTAAATGCATATACAATCCAGCAATTAATCTGTGTTCGAATCCCTCTTTCTTAATACTAAAAAAATGATTTTTCTATCAATTTTGGCTTTGTTTTAAATATTTAGGTCCTATTGTTTTATTTTATTGGGACAACAAGAGGCCAAAAAATTTATTTGTTTTTTTGAATTATTATCAATAGCATGTATATTTAAATTTTTTGCCCTCCTCTCAGCTGAACCCTACATCCGCCCCTGAGAGCATTGTATAGGAAAATCCCTTTTCACACTGAGGATTTTTCATATGTACACTATTCTAACTGTCCTTAAGCTTCATTGAAAAGGGTGGATCGAAAAACAATAGAAAAATGAATAATTCAAGAAGGAAAACAATCTAAACCTGTATATACTGCAGGAAGTTGATGGGGATATATCATACGAATTATTTATATATATACTGTTGTTTCAGAAAGAGAGGACGACAAAAATATGGATGACAGTAAAAAATATTCAGAGTAGTTTCTAATTACCATGCTCGACCAAATTGACAAATTTTCTTTCTTGTCCTCATTTTCCAATGCAAATAATGGGATGCATATATCTATGCCGGCTGTGCAACCCAAAATTGTCCAAAGCCAATCTTTCCGTCTTCATTCTGAATGCTTCTCAAAGTTTAGCCCTTTTTTAGTTATTAAATTTCTCATACGGCAAAGAATCAATGACCAATTCTTGTAGTAACGGACATCTCAATAGTTGGAGAGTATATTGAAAATTATTTTAATTGTTAATTAGTGCCATATGAGTAATCTTTAAAGTTCTCTGGAACAAGAATGTGCAGGAAGAGATGGATCTAGAAGAGGAGAAACAGATTATTCACCATTTTAGTCATCGACACCCATTAGAAAGTAGTATAGGTTCATCTCCTACTGGAAAAATTACCTGCAATCGATGCAGTCTTGCAATATTTTCTGGTAAGGACTACTATGACTGTAAAACTTGCTCATTTTCTCTGCACCGGGTGTGTTCAAGCATGCCTAGAAAAACTAGACACCCTTCACATCCAAATCACTATCTAACCTTATTAGTTTCACTTCCATCTATTACGTGTAAATGTATGGCTTGTGGAGAAAATGTCTCAGCATTTTACTATAGTTGTTCTGAGTGTAGCGTTTACTATCATATCTTATGCGCGGCCTTACCCCTGTCCGTTGCAATCTTATCCCATCCTCACACGCTCAAAATAAAATTTTTACCTCCATATGATTTTTCTTGTGACTTGTGTGATAAACCAAGTTCTTTAGGGTGGTTATATAGATGTCGATTTTGCGAATTTGATGCCCATATTTCTTGTGCTATTTCTAACCAAAGAACTAAAAATGTTCCATTAGCTAATACTTTAACAAGGCAAATTATATACTCGTCTGCTTCAATAATGGAGATGAATAGATTAATTGATTATGGGGTTGAGAGTAATGAGCTAATGCAATTAGTAGTCCAAGGAATTACAAACCATGAAGATGGGAATGGCAGTCAAGAAGTTGCCGGCATTGCATTGACTGGATGGAATGAGAGACTTCGAAGCCCTGAAAAGAAAATTGAGAATGGAAATGTGTCACACATGTCTAGTAATTTAGTAAGTATAGATCAATCGACTCCGGTTTCTGAAGAGTTGAGTACTATTGCAAGTTATCAATTCAGTGACATGTGTTTTTCAATAGATTTGATGAAGTCTAGTTCAAGTCAAGCTCAGAAAAGTCAAGCAAAGGAGGACATTGAGAAAGCTGTTCCTGAAACTGAAGAAAAGATTCCAGGGAAATTCGAAGAACAACATAATAAGCCAGTTTTCAATCCCCTCTATAAGGCTCCAGAGAATTGGCTTAATGAAGTATCATTGCTTGCAGATGGGAAATTAGGTCAAAATCAAGAGAATACGAAACCACAGGTTAAAGATCAGAGAATCAAATCGAATTCGGTATGTTCATTGATCAAATGTGTAGTTTTAACAATTATGAGGATTTGATTTAGTAGATCAAGGTTGATTTATTCTTGATGTTAGAAAAAAAGGCAGTCCATTTCATGCTATCAAATTTAATTAACATTGTGATTAAAAACACCGAACGGATCAAATGATGAGAATTCAATTTTAAAACACAAAAGTTATTTAATTATTCAATTCAAAATAGATTTCCAATTATTCAAAAAAATAATCGAATTTTGTGCTGGCAATCTTCATATATAATCTTCTTCTTCCATGCAGGCACGTTGGTGGAAGCTTATTAATTGTTGCTATCATTCAAGGTATCAGCAATGTTCTAAAAGCTTCAAGAATGGAGGTCTCTGAAAATTGCTGCTAATTGCTGATGAGGACTATTTTGAAGTTCAATTTGGATCAGAGAAGATTGTTTGCTAGTTATATAAATCTTTCCATTATAAGAGAACTTTTAGTAGATTGATTATATTTACCGCAACATCCAAATAAGAGCGTGCGATGATTGCAACTTACAACAATTTAATCATATAACAAACATTATCTTAATTTTAAATCAATGTTTACATCTGATAGTATATAATTGCAAGCTCGAAAATAACAAGAATTGGATTATTTGGGACGGCAAGATTCCAATTTTATACACAGATGTGGTGGAGAAAGTATATATATGACAAAGAAAACGCTAATAGACCAAAAAGAACATCATCTTGTAGAAAAAGAGACTGTCTTCCAACAAATGTTTTCACATCTTGCTTAATAATTTAATATTGACATACCCTAGCCAGCAGCTGCTTGTATTTGTATTATCTCTTAACTTCATCTGCATACACCTAAAAGCCTAATTAAACAACTTTCATTTACAGTTAGTACTGATAATCGGATAGCCAAAAATGGGCAGGCTAAATATTGACCCAACTCTCCAACATTTCAGCCACCCACGTACCCTAAAACTACAAAATTTCCCTTCCCAAATCCCAAACAAACCTCTTTGTTCATCTTGTAAAATCGCAATCTCTGGATGGACATACAATTGCAATTCTTGCTATTACTACCTTCACAAAGCCTGTGCTCAGATGCCAATAATCAGAAAACACGGGATAGACCCAAATCACACACTTACCCTAATTTCAACACCAGCCCATCCTGAAGGTGATTTCAAGTGTAATGTTTGCGGGGCCCATGGCACTGGTTTTTCTTACTACTGTAAAGACTGTGAGCTTGATTTGCATACCCTTTGTGCTCATATGCCTTCTTCTATCAATATTAATCATCATCTTCATAATCACACTCTTTTGCTCGTTTTTTCGCCTGTTTATTCAAAAAAAGTGTTTCAATGCGATATCTGTAGAGGCTTTGGCTCAAACCATTTGATTTTATAGCTGCAATTCTTGTAGCTTTGATGCTCATTTAAACTGCGCTATTGCCAATATCCGAAACCAAAAGCAAGACCAAGCTGCAGCTCCTGCAAGTGATCAGTATAAAAGTATGATTCATCGTCGTTCAAGGTCATACGTTCGAATCCATCAACATAAAATTCTCATAAATGAGTTCCCATGCCTTTAAAAGCGAATAAGAAATAATCAGATTATAAGAATGGTTAAACAGAGTACGAAAAAGGATCCATTCTAATCAAGTTGCATGAAAAATGTTAATTAATGTTCAATACAAAGAACAAATTAAAGTAAAGAATCCAATGAGAATAAAAAGAAAAATATTATTTAAAAGTAAAAATATTTTAAAAAAAGAAAAAAGAAAAACATGTTTTTTATATTGAATTAATAAATAAAAATTATAGTATATCAAAAGCTGAAAAGCTGGAATTGAATAATTAAGGTAGAGGAGACAACATCCTTGTGAGTCAGATTCAAAAACCGAAATGAAGTCAACTATCCATTTTGTTATATTGAAAGAGAAAAATAAAGCTTTATGGACCATTGGGTAAACAGGACACAGGAAATGAAAGCTATTTATTTATTTTTAAATTAAAATTATCCATTTTTATTTTTAAATTTCCAAATGTCTTTTTTTGTGATATATTTCTTTATTGGTCAGTCAATTACTAGGATTTCCTAGTTTGAAATAGGCCTTGGAAGTGGATTCATGCGCATGCTGCACTCAATTTTTACACCTTCTTTCTTTTATTTAAATTAAATTAATACTCAAAATAACGTCATTTAAAATAAATAAAACTGTGATAATTTTTGAAAAAAAAAATAAAAAATCAGTAGATGAATCTAAAATTGTGAAAAGGGTTTCAAGTAATGTAGTTTTTAATTTTTTAGGTCAAAATTAAAAATTTTAATTACATTAAATTATTGAGCACTATCATCATTTGCGCTTAATAATCTAAAATAGCGTTCTTTATTAATAAAGTTTGGCTTAATAATCTGTAGAACTACTTGCTTGTGAGTTGAATCCACATGAAAGAGGATAAGCATATCATTGGGCCAAAGTTATACGAGTAAGGCAGCCCAAATTCTGGCCCAGGTTACTAGGCTTAATCCAATGGGCTCTCTTGAAAGTGAGAGAGACAGAGTGAGGGAACTTTTTTTTTAAATATTAAAATAAATCTAGTATTTTTAATAAAATATAAATAAAATGATAAAAATATTAATCTAAGATATAATGCTGTTAGTAATTATTTGTATAATTACATATTAAGATTACAAATATAATACAAATACCAATTATGATTGATTTGCCCAAATTGAGTCTGTTACTTCACCAATAGACCAAATTAACGAAAATATGAATTTTTTTTTAAAACGGTGTTGCTCTTGACCATATACTGAAAAAAAAAATAAATTAAAAATAATTTTAAAAATTTTTGTTTTATTTGATTGGTTCATTAATGAGATTATAGATCCAGTCTAGACAAATATAATTTATACAAAATAGCTACCAATTGATATGAAAAAACTTCAAATTGTAGCTGATCAGTCACTTTTGATTTTGCAATATTTTCTTGACTGAAATATCTATAAGCTATTAGCTGCTAATTAAAATTTTTACAAATACCTTCAATTTAGTTATTAGGTGCGAATCACTTATCATTTATATGAATAAATTGAATCCAACGTTCTCCAAATATATATGTACAAATCTGCTAATAATTTTAGTTTATTTGTTCTAAAATTATTTAAAAATATTCTTAAGCCGTTAAAATATTTATAAATTTTAAATCACCTAAAAGTCATTTAAACTACTCTTTTAATAGTAATAAAGTGCATGGATATTTGTAAGTACCCATAATTGTCATCATATATTAATAATTATGATTTTATCAATTATTATTGGTATTTATTAAAATCTATTGTCATCATATATTAAAATGTGAATTTGCAATATATTTAGCAAATGTTTGTTTAAATAAAGAACGTTTTAGTGATGATTAAGGTTTATTTGATACAAACATATGGAGACAATTTCTATATAGAAGAAAAATAAATAAATAAAAAATAAAATAAAATAAAATAAAGAAAGAAATAAGAAAATGAGGAGAAAAGAAAAAAAAATATATGAATATGAAGGTAATTAAAATTAAATTTAAAAAAAATATTTTATTATTATTAAACTGGACCATAAATCAAATGGAATCTTTAAACCGGTTGAAAGACTCATAAATCAATTGAAAACCGAAACAAAACACTGAATTGGATCGAACTGGTTTGAATCGAACATGATCATTTGGAGAACCCAAGATATTTTCTAGTTATTTCTTTCTTCTTCATTCTTCAACATAGCCCTCTTCATCATCATCATCATCTTCTTCTTCTTCTTCTTCTTCTTCTTCTTCATTTTTTTTTTCCTTCTTCTTCCTCTCCATAATTAACCAAGCAAAGGAAGTAAAAAATCAAAGAATTTTCAAGTGATTCTTAAATTAATGTTAGTTATCTTCACTTTCTCTTGCTTTTCTATGGATTAATTTCTGAATTCTATTAACTTTGAAGTGAGTTTCTTGCTTGCATATGCTGACTTGGTGAAGATGGAGTAATTAGAATTGATTTCTAGATGATTAAGATTAATTATGCTTGAATTCAAAACCTAACTTACATAATTCACCAAGATAGATGATTTTGAATTTGTGATTGATATTCTTTGAACTAGGGATTGTGATTGATATTCTTTGAACTAGGGATTCTGATATATCAGGTATTATGATGTTATTTAAGTAAAGAGAAGAATTGGATTGCATGAATTGGTAATGGAAGTAAGGTGAGAATGCTTAAGTAAGGATAATATTCTTAGACTTGTTTTAAGTGAGCTATCTGAAAATTCAATCACAAAGACTAAATTAATTAAATTAGTAAATAGACTCCAAAATTTTACAAAATTTTATTTAAGAGTAGCTTGAGATGCAAGAAAAATATTGTAAAAATATCATGTCAAATGGATAAAAGGAAGTGGAGTTATAATTAAATCAATGCAGCCTACTCAACATGAGAAAAACTCGAATTTAGCTTCTATAATTAAATCATTTAAGCATGCTAATAAATTTTAAAAATTATAAAATTTTACAAGACATTAAGATGTTAAGAATATGCTATAAAAATCTCAAAGTAAAAAGATTTGTGAAAATAGAAATATAAACAAAAGAATGCAAGTGACTCATATCGCTGAAAATTTTAAATTTCCTTAACTTGCACTAAAATTGAGCAAACTTAAAAATACATTTCTTGACCATGAACTTAAGTATAATGTAAATCAATATAAAACATTTAATTATCAATAAAGGACGAAAACTGCAATGTGAATTTAATATTAGATCGAGGATTTTCAAGAAACTGTTGTGAAAGTTTTGTTGATAAGTGAAAATCAATTTCTTGCTTTCAGGTGAATAATAATATATAATGTTTTATCAAATTCATAATTGGACAAATTATTTAAACCTTATTTCTGATATTTTATATTCTTGAATACATAGTATATGGATGGATGGATGAACATTAACAAATGTTATGAATAATTGCTTTGTGCATTATGATATATAATTATTATGTGAGAGTTGGGATGATGTGAATCACCTTAGTTGAGAGCATGGATATGATGAGAACCTCAATAATGGATCGTGAACAATAGGAGTGGTGCCCCCTTTATGTACTCTGGATCAAATGATTACCGTGGAAAAATATTTTATGAAAAATATTTTTATTTGAATATGTTTTTCTAAATAAGGGTAGGCTCCCTAGGTGCATAATTCAGAGGACTATACCGTAGATATTAAAACATGCTTGGAGGTGAGCATGATCCTGTTAAGGTGATTTCACTTATTAACAACCACTTGATGTGCATATAATTACTGTTGTTTGTGGATGTTATGATTGATATTGTGTGAATGATAAATGTTCAACGAGAATAGTTTAAGTACCATTTGAATTTTGAAGCATGAGTTTAGTATTATATATTATTATTCATTGAGTTTTATACATACTCCGCTCCTTTTTAAATTTTTCAGGAGACTGTAAATTATTTTGTAGTTTACTTGAAGTTTTGTTCTTTCTTCCTTTCAGAGTTAGATAAAGAAATATCTAAATTTGTACTATGGTTCCTATCGAATTATAACTCTTTAATATTTGTAATAGTGATAGAAACCATCAATTATTATAGGGGTTTTATGAATATAATAACAACATTAGTTGTATATAAATTTTTATTGAAAAAATTCCAGTCGAATTGTTGAAGCAATTTAATGAATAATGTTATAATCATACTTGTAAAATACATGTGATACAGGCCATGAAGATTGAGTAAATAATAAGAGATGAATATATGTATTCATATTGATATTTGAAACAAGTTCTTACAATAGTTTAGATCATTAATATTATAATGGAACGTCACATTGAATATTTTATTGGATTTGTGAAATTTTAATAGGTGTTTAGGCTTACTACAGACCTCGAAAGCCTTAAATTTACCTAAATTCTAATGTTGTTTAATCTATAAAAATGAATCATCACAATTAAATTCAAATCTTATTTTCCATCACCAATAGTGATTTTATTACATAATATTCATTTCAAACTCATTTGTAACTACCTTAACCAAAATATTAAAACAAAGTGAGTGAGAGTGAGAGCTTCGAGTGTGTTTGCTAAACTTCTATTTTTCTATTTTCTTGAAAAATAAAAACTAAAAAGTATAAAATTTATTTCATTTGGTAATAATAAAAAATTATATTTTTATTAAAAAACATTATTCATAATCTTTCTTAGTTAAAAGAAGTAAAATATTATAAAATTAATTTAAAATTTTTTGAATTTTAATTATTGATAATTTGTAATAATAAAGTCAATTTTATTATTTTTTAAGATTTTTAAAACAAATTGTATACTTAAAACATAATATAAAATTAAAATGATAGACATATTTTTATTTTTTCAATAAAAATATTTTATAGAGAAAATTATAGTTATTATAATTTCAATTACAAAAAAATACTATTTTTTAATGAAAAAAGTTACAAAATATGAATTTAAATTTTCAGAGGACCGGCGGCTACAATACTTATTTCAAAGAAAAATTTTATTTAAAGTGAGTTCATGACTCTATCTATGAAAAAATTAATGAAAATAAATTTTTTTATTGAATTGAGAATATTTTTTATCATATATTGAGAAAAAAAATAAGATAAAAATCATTAATTTAATTTATAAATGGGACTATTAATGGGTTTAGGTAAATAAATTATCTATTTAGAACTTAAAAAAATAACGAAGGGTAGAGTGTAGACCCAGTGACATAGTAAAAAAATATTTCCACACAGTTATTATTAGGGGTAAAAAAAAAAAATTGAAATGGATAATGAAGAATTACAAACACAGACACAAAATGTACAAGGATCCGGGTGGGTCGTTGTTGAGAGTTGAGAGAAGGAGGTTGTGGGGATGGGACCCACTCCACTCTCTCTCCTTCTAAAAAGTAGAAACGATAAAACTACCCACTCCCATCATTTTGTATTCTCTTCTCTCTCTTCCACCCTGTCACTCCTCGTCCGTACCCTGTCTCCTTCTTCTCCTTGATTCTCTTTTCTCTCTCACCTGCTACCCATTCAGCCGGTTTCTCCCCACACGTGCTCCTCCTCACGTGCATACCCTCCTCCCCCCTTCCCCTTCTCCTTGTCTAACAGTAGTATTCTTATTCCCTTCCCCTCCTTTCTTTGGTGCAACAAATAAAAGTTAGAGAGAGAGAGAAGAAAATTAAAAATAAAAACACACAAAAGACTTATTAAAGGATAAACATTTTTCTTGGTCTTAGTGTTATTATAGTAGTAGTAGTGTTTGTGTTTTTACACTCTTTCTCTCTCTCATCCCATCTCATCTTCTTTCAAAGATCATTTCACTTCTCGATTGCTGTTTTTTAAATCTTTTCTTCTTTTCTTTATTCTTTATTTTCCGATCATCAAATCTTTGCCTGAGAACCTACAAATCTATTCTTGATTCTTGCACCGATGAGGATCAGAAAAAGACAGGTCCCGTTTCCTCTTTCTTCTCTTTCTCCGGTACCTCTCTCAGATCCCAACTTGCGCCGGTCACCGGTGGTGCAACTTCAACTAGAAGATGACACAGCTGCTTACTTTAATCCTCCCTCGTCTAATCCACCGATCGGAGATGGAAACAACCCCTACCAAGAGGAAGTCAAGAAGGAGGCAAAAGATTCTCCGGTTAGTGAAATAATTTCTTGATTTTTAAAGAATAATTAGTTGCACTTGTGCTTGGTGTGACGTAGGGAGACGTTTTTGTTGGATTTAGAGTTGCATTAACCATAAATTTATCTAATTGAGTGGATCTTTGAATTTGTTGTGATTCTTGAAATTGTTGTTGCAGAAAGATGAGGGAGGAAGAGATGGTGAAACAAGTAATTATACCAGGTAAGAAAGAAAGAAAGAATAAAGTTAAAATCTATCTTCTTCTTTTCTTTCATGAAATCTTGTAGTAAAAAACAAGCCAAAAAGTGAAAATTAATAATTTTACCAGCAAATAAAAATCAATACAGTTAGTGGAAAATACTGTTTTTAATTTTAATTAGGTGTTCTTTAATCATCTTTATGAGTGTTAGCTATACAACACCATGCCTTGCAGTCCCGTATAACAATTCAATTTTAGTAATTCTTTTATATTTTTATTTTTTTAGCTCTCTATCTATTTTTTGGCTAGCTAATAAGAGATGCTCATGCGGTGCATGTTAGCATGGTATGCTGGTCCCCATACATAATATACGCATCTTGCTCTCTTTTTCTCTATTTATTTTGTATATATATATATATATATATACTTGCACTCTCGCGTCATTTTCTTTGCTTGCATTCTTTCTTGTCAGTATAAATTTGATCTTTGTTGTTGTGAATATTTAATTCTGGGTCTGGTTTGTTTTTAGGAGAGGAAGTTTATGTAATGCAGAAATGGTGTTTCAAGAATCAAATTCTTCTCATCAAGGTAGACAAATTCTGTGTTAGAAATTGAATGTTTAGGCTAATCCCATAAAAATATCAGCGTTCTTTATTGCTGTTCTTGTTGCACTGTGTATAGATGGGAGATGGTGTGAGGGAGAGAAAGCATTTCCGTTAAAGAAGAGAAGAGGGAACTTGGAAAGATCGAAGCAAGAAGAAGAAACAAAAGAAAAGAAAATGAAGACAAAAATGAACAAGAAATGCCAGCTTCAACAAAACAGTAACAATAATAATAATAATAATCAAGAAATAGAAGAAGAGAAGGAAATCAAAGAGAGTAATACTAGTACTAGTAAAAAGAAGGTTAGAGGTGGTGCACTTATGGAGGGGTCTCGCTGCAGTCGTGTCAATGGAAGAGGATGGAGATGTTGTCAACAAACTCTTGTAGGATACTCTCTCTGCGAACACCATTTGGGTAAAGGAAGGCTAAGAAGTATGACTAGCGTTCGTAACCGATCCATGGCCAGCAGCGCAGCAAAGAAGGCAAGTTCGCGTGGTTCATCTCCATTACCACCACAAGAGGATAAAGAACAAAAAGATATGGTACAGCAAGATGTTGAAGATAAAGGAAATGATGATAAAAAGCCATTGATGATCTCCAAGAAGAAGATGAAGCTTGGTGTAGTCAAAGCCCGGTCAATAAGCAGTTTGTTAGGCCAAGCAAATAATAATAATAATGCAATTGCAATGTTAGATAATAATGAGTAGTATCATTTCACGTTCTTGTTTGAAGGAAAGTGATGAAGGTTAGACTTAATTATCTTAGCTCAATCTGTGTTTGAGATTCGTTATCAAGAAACAGATAGATGCTTGATAAAGTGTATTTCTTATATAATTTTAGTTTCATTGTTCTCAGTCCTTTTGTATGGTGCTTTTTATGGGCGATGGTTAGAATATTAATTACTAGTATTAGTTAAACAAGCTGTAGATGTTAGATAATTCTTGGTTTAATTAAATTAAATAGTTGCATATAAAAATATGGGGAAGCACCCCAATGGACAATGGTTAATGACTTGATGTGTGTCTCTTGTCCAAGGTGAACAAGACTAGTGATTCAGAAGACCCAGCTGCCAGCATCCGTACTCTATATTTTATTGATAAGTTAATTATAAATAAATAAATTTATCTTAAAAAAAAAAAAACATTTGTCTCTAACACAGAAGTATTTGGAATCTTCTCTTATTTAATAATTGAATAATGAATCCACAACGCAAATTCTTGTTTAATATATAATTAATGTGTGTCGAAGAGTGTTTAAATAAAGTTAAAGATCCTTTTCATCTTCAAAGAAAGTTGATATAAATCTTCGAACTCATCACCCATTACCTTAAGCTTTTGGGTTTGAATATATATGGGTGTAACTAATTGTAGTTTTTTTTTTTTTTTAATCACCATTTATGCTTTGAGTGAGCTCTTTATTATAGTTTGGTTTCTTACTTCAGACCACTAGTTAGGACTTATGCAGAATGCAGTTTTTGTTATTTAAAAAGGAAAGCAGGTGGATATATAATTTCACATCACACTTTCAGCAGAGAACATGATGAAATATATATATTAGAGTTGGGTTGGGACATCTCACATCCATTTCTACATCAGAGAGAAATTTCTGCATGCAGACTGCTGTATTTTTTACACTCATGCAATGCATAAGTCCAAGAGAGCAACCTTTGAACTACGTGTTGAAAGTCGATCATAGTATTGACTATTGACTACTGAAGAAGAACTAAGAGAGCAAAAGTCTTTGCTGTATATTTCTTAAATAAAAATTATTTTTAAATACTATAAATATTTATTCAAAACATCAAAATAACTATATAACAACAATTAAACCCTAATCCCTAATCAATTTGGATCAGCCATATGAATTACTCATTAAAAAACATATTTCTTAATTAAAAAACAAATGCTTCCGCGTATTATAATGACATTAATTGATCCAAATATTGTTGAAAGATAAGAGGGAAGCAGATATATATTATACGAAAAAAGAGCTAGCTTTGAAATGAAAAGCGGAAAAACAATCCTAAATAACCGAAAAATGCTTATATAGTGGAAGTAATGATATGTGGAATATTCAAACCTGAAAGGCACTTAAAGAAGAAGAAGAGGAAGGGCCCTCAGGCTCAAACAAGAGGTCCTTTGAAGAGGAAGGGCCCTTCAATTCCGTTCCCACAAACTACACATAATGCACGCACACCCTCTTAGTGGATAATTCCTTTCCTTTCCTTTCCTTACCCAGAGACAGACGTGGGTGGGGTACATTGCTGCTACTATACACACACATATATATATATTATATATATTACCCAGGTAGCCTGGTGCTGGTGCATGCAAAACTTTATAGCTGGCTGCTTCTAAACAATATTGACTTTTTCTTTTATACTCATATCCCGTTTTCTTTGCTTTATTAACTAGAGTTTACAAGTTTTTATGACGTAAGATTATCATAATTGGAATCGGTTAATAATGTTTCATGTATCTCATTGAATAATCTTAATTTCGCTGCGAAAGTGGAATATCTCCTCAAGTATATGTATTTTTTATGTTTTATAACTGAGATTTTTAAGAAAAATAAGCAATTTGATTGCTTAAGGCTGAGTCAGTTTTGTGATAATTAAGTTTAATTAGGTCGACTGTTACAGTAAAGCTTGATGTCTAGTGCCAAACAAGAGTGTCTCCCACATAGCGATAATTCATGCGGTGTGGGGTGATGGCCAAGAATGCTTTTTCAAAATTTTATTTATTTATTTATTATTTTAACCTATATGATGATGTGTCGTATAGGATTGGCCCCAGACAAATTAGAGCCACATAGGCTTATTACAGAAAAAGCTAAAAAAAGGAGATTTGGATGGATGTACATATATGTCAAGCTAAAGGGATTGTTAATGTCTTGAAGCGTTCAAGAATGAAGAGGCAGTGAATTGCACTACACTGTATATAATATACATTGTGAGACATTACGTTTTAATGCGTACAAGTCAGCATTTGCAGTTCAACACTTGGATTCTAGTTTAGAGGTCAACACTTGGTCAGTATTTTTTTTTTTATCAGAAAATAAAACATTTTATTAATTTTTAATATATCTAGGAAAAACTAGATAATTACACCCAAACTATTAGGCTTACCCGAAACAAAATACTCCAACCTATTCTATGAATTGTTAAGCGAAAAAACCCTAAAAAACTTCACAATATATCAGGAAAAAAAAAAAAGAAAATTCCTGTTCATAAGTTTCTTGAGATAAGAGAAATTAGACTTCCAAGCATTAAAGCAAAGATAATTAACACAAATAATCCTTCAAGAAGATTACAGAGACATAATTCTTTCATAATCCGTTTCTAATCTGTTTTTGCAATGGATTTTCAGCATTTAGAAACGGAAAAATCCATTTCTAAACCTCGTTTTTCTTGTAGTATAACCAACATGAAATCGGAAGCAAAAAAGAAGCCAAAGAGTAACAGAGCTCGTTCAAAGCCAAGCAATAAGAGGGATCAACTTATCAACCCCTCGTTTAACTAAATGATCTGCGAAACTATTTTTGGATCTAGAAATAAGGGAAAATGAAACCATAGGGAGTGAGGAAAGCATATTATCCATTTGATTGAAATGAAGCCACCATTGTCATGTTCTGTTAGTGTTGTTTGAGGCCCATGCAATTGTGCTATTAGAATCAAATTCAATGATTAGCGGATGTGACTTGAAAAGCCAAGTACTAAACAAAATTTGAGAAAACCTATTGTAGAAGCATTTCAATCCTTTAAACCTACATTATTTCTTTTCCTTGATGTAGAAAGAATGTTGCAACTATTTAGCATAAGAGGAGAATAGAACCAATCACTAATACAGTAAGAAAAATCAGAGAATTTCATTTTAATTAATTCGAAGCACCTCAATTTGATGTTATCTAGATTTTGGCTATCCTCATACTAATTTGTTGGATAAAGCTGTTGAAACTCTAAATTTTAAAAACTTTTTGGTAAAAGAGAAAGTAATGATCAATATCTTCACAAGACAAAGTACGTATCAAGTTGGGAAGTCAAAATCTTTGTCTTAAAAAGATTTAATCTTGAGACATTTCAGTTTTGGTGATGAAGATAATAGAGTTAGATAATTCAACGTATTAATTATTTTTTAAAATAGAGAACCAAAGAACTGAAAGTTGACAATGACATACAAATTACAAGCAAGAATTTGCAGTGGTTATCTAAACAAGATTGCATCGACATCTCATGCTATTTTCATTTGCTTTGATTACTGACAGTGCCTTCAACGAAATTACTACAGCTTGAATATGTTTTATTTTGTAAAAATTATTCTAAAAAGATAATTATCTTTTATAGAACATTATGAAGTATTAAAAATTATTATGCGAAAAATTTAAAACTTAATTTCCCTTCAAGGCATTGTTAGTCTAATAAATTTAATTTGTGGGTGCAATAAATTTATTGGTTTTTATAGTTGAGTGACAGTTGGCATTAAATGTGATTGAGATTTCTGAAGATGGAAACCATTTCCATTTCCATTTCCAATCTACGTGGCTCGCTATATGTACTTTTAATTAACCAAATTAGAAGATAAAGATCATATATATAAGAACGGAGACAATATTAATTACTTGAGAATATATAAATTAATATTTATTTTTTTGAGAATATATATGAATGATTTGAATATAAAATAAGGTTGCGGCCAGCAGAAAGGTATAAAAGTTAAGCAAAACGCCAGGCTGGAGCACAGAAAATACAAATGGAAATGCATTTTCAACTTTAACATTTTCTGTTAATCATCATTAAAATCACAATCATTAGACGATTAATTCAACTTGAGCTGCTGGTGGACCCTTCCCTTATGCCTTAAACAACATATCTGTATCCTATCCGTATTACATTTTTTTCAGACACGTTTTAAATTACTCTAAAAATATGGTATAATCTTTTTATTTTTTCTAATTTCCAACATTTTAAGAATATTTTAAATATATATTTTTAGACATTTTAGAGATATTTTCAATATTTTAAATTGAAGGTTATAGGTTTTACTTTTTTAGTGATAATGTTGATATTGAATATTTAAATAATGATATTTATGTTGGAGACTGAGCTAATTAAAATTTTTTATTTATTATAAATAATTTTATATTTATTTATATTTTTTGAATAAAATATTACCCTCTATATTTCATTAAATTGGCATATTTTAACTTTTTATGGAAATTAAGAAAATAATTAAATCACTTATTTTAAAAAAAATAATGGTATTTTAATTTGTGCTCATTAAATTGAAATAAAATTTAATGCAAATATATAAACAACGCTAAATTTGAATAAAATAATTAACGCTATTTTAATTTTGTAGAAGTGTTATTTCAATAAAAAAAATCAAATATGATATTAGGTATTTATTAGGTGATTTTTAAAAATATATATATATTTACTAGGCTATGATTTTATTATATTTATATGACTTTAAAATTAAAAATATATATATATTTTATATTTTCAGTGCATTGTCATAAACATATCATTCAACTTTTATTTTTAAATCCCATGTCCTATCCTTATGTCTCTACCACCTAGATAAAAACAAGACAAGCATCCAATATTAAGTATTTTTATTATTAAGCAAGCATAATTATGGATTTTTTTTTTCTTAAAATAAAAAACATAAATGATCTCAATCCATAATTAGAGTAATTATTTACCTTTCTCTAACAATTTACTTAGTAAAATTGAAAATAAGATTCGAATTTTAAGCAATCAATATAAATTTTTTAAATCAATCAAGTGTGGTCTAATTGATCTTTCTATTTCTCATAGAAAATGTAAAGAGTGAGAGGTCTTGAATTCGAATTCTCTCTGCCATAAAAATTATCACCAATTTGAAAAATGTCATTCAAAAGGAGAAAACTATCCCCTACTATATAGCTCATAATGTTATTTCAATTAATTAGACTTTTCATATATAAAAATAATATATAAATTTTTTAAAACTTCCATAACTATTATAAATTAAAAATTTTAAAATAAAATCAATTTCAAATATTTTTGAACCTTAGTTTTTAGAATTAGGAATGGTATATAATTTGATAAAAAAAACAAAAAAAATCTCGTAGTGTTTTGATTCAAATGAGAATACTTTTGACAGCATCCAAAATGAAGGGAAGAAGAAGAATTTTTGACAGGCTATTTTTTTCTGTGGTATTACACTTGCAAGTTGCAAATGATGTCGACCAATATTGAAAAATGAAGGGAAGGCCAAGGGATCAGCACGTGTGGCCGAGCTTGCACCGATCTCGTGAACAACCGGCTACCGGGAACTGTCAACGACTTTAGCAATGACCGCGCCAGGGTGGAGACATTAATGGATTGTGGGTCCTATTTGCAATTGGCTGTTATACAATTTGTTTACTTTTTGTAGGCATTAATCCTTAATTGCCATTAGGTATATTTTGTACTTAGAGTGAGAGAAAGGTTAAGTAAACAAAATTTGCCTTTCGCTCAAATAATGGGAAACACTTGAATTCTACACATGATTTCTACAAAATTAGGAATCCGACCATCAAAAAAGCAACGCATCTGTGTTATAAAGTAGCATATAAGTTTTAGCGTAAAATAATAAGTTAAATCCCTTCATTTTTTATTTTTTTGGTAACAGAAGGAAGAAGAAGAACAGAGCAACTTATCCCAAGAAACTGACGCGAGAAGCATCAGCCCAAAGGATGAACGAAAGCGAAGAGGGAATAGGATGACCCAAATGCCTTACTTTGCTCAAGTGCTTGACTAGTGAAATCTTTTGTCAGTGTGATTGATAATTAAGAATTCTTATAAACTAAACGAGAATTGATTTAGATAATATTTTAACATTCTGTTCTCATTTCATATTGTTTCCATCCATTTGTTTTTCATTATCATAAGTGATAACTAGTGAAGTTTTTTTGACTTTTATGCCCAAGTAGAGTAATCAACTCATGACTACACTTTCTTTTAATATATGTATACATAATATGAGAAGGAAGTTAAACACTAATTAATCTTTTTTGTTCCTATAAATATTTTATACTTACTACATGTATTAAATAAAAAGTTGCAAACCACTTTCTTCATTGTCTTAATTTCCTTTTCAGCACTCTTTACTGCTTTGGGTTGCCCATCCACTTATTCCTTCTCTTATTTCTTTGTCATACTATGTTGATCTTATTAGCTAAATTGAAAGAGATTCTCACACCCTTTTCTATTATATATTAGACTTTGAAATTTGTTATTATCTCTTTTTAAAAGTGTTTTCTTCTTCACGTATCAATTTTGATATTATAGAGATTATCTGCTAAACGCAAATGTGGGTTACTAAATTTTTGTGAATTGTTTTCATTTGTATATATATGTATTTAGTTACACTCGATAAACTTCCCCAAAATTACAGCTTGATATATCATGATAATGGTGTTTTTTCTTTTCCTTTCTCTATGAAAAGATGTTAAATGTTGCAGAGTCAATTTAACTTGTTGTTCAGAGAGATTTTCCTCCACATAAAACCCTCTTCTTTCTTTTCTTTGGCGGCCACCCCTTTCTCTATTCTTTCTTCGCACCTACTGTTTTGTTATTTTTTATTCACCTTGTTAGTATTTCTCCTTTTTTTTTTTTTTTTTTGCTGCCCTCTTTGGGTCTTCTCCCCAATATGCTTTTGACCTCTTTCTCAAGACATATTCATGGATCTGTTCTTGCTTTTGCTTTCTATCTAGGGTTTCCTGAGCTTCTCAATTTGGAACAACCAGTCATGGAAAGTAACAGGAATTATCTATCGAAATGACTTAATACAAAGGAGATCTGGTTCATCCTCTACATCAAGATGGGTTTACACACTAGATTTTATTTTGTTTGTTAAAGAAAAACTCCAGACTTTGGAAAGCTGCCGCAAAGGAAGTTTGGCACCGTGCCGCAGCGGTTGCCAGTGGGTTACTCATCGTTTCCCTTAGACATATCCTATTTTAACAACCTTGTTTTTTTATTTTAAACCAATCTTGTATGCTCATGGTTGTGTTGAGAGTTACTTTTACTCTTGTACTCTTATCTTATGATATTAATATATTTTCATTACATCTGAAAAAAAAAAAAAAAAGGTATGAAGCCAGCTAGGATATGTTGAAGCAGTCTCTATCGACTCATGTCTCCATCTCGTCATTAATTGGTTGAGGCACACAATAATTTGTTTGCTTGGTTCAGTTTGAAATTGGAGTGGTGTGTATTTAAGTATTTGTACGTATATGCCTGAATTAAAATATTTTTGGTACAGTATAAAGAGTATTACAAATAAGAAAGAGCTACAATTTTTAAATTTAAATTTATTTATTTATTTACAAAAATTTTGTTGATCAAGAAACTAAACTAATCAGAAAAATGAACTCACAATGGATAAAAATTCTAATAAAATTTGCACTACTTTAAAAAATGGAAACCCAATTCCTACCTAATACATTGACTTTCTTTGACTTTATTATTAATTACACTTAGGATGACATAATCAAACTATTAATTGTTTTAATTCTGGCCAACAACCAGATTAAGGTACTTAATTCTTTTTTAAGTACATTTGGCCCAAACTAAGATAGGGACCAACACTGAGACACACATCACCCAATTTGTATAATATAAAAATATTGTTAGCCGGCACTCCATTTTATTTGTAAACTGTTATTAATTTGGATTTCGACAACAAAATTAAATGTGATGGAAATTGATTTATTAAAAAAATTGTGATATGAAATAAATATTATTAATTTTTTAAAATAAAAATTCCATGCATGAATTGGTAGGAATACTATTCCAAGTCAAAAATTTGGACACCTTTGTTCAACCGCCAAATACATAAATATAGTTTTGTACCTAACGGAAAAATTTTTTGTCCTTATAGGAAAAATCCTATAGTTATGCTCTTGAAGTTATGAATTTGACTAATATCATATTTCCCTTTATATTAATAATAATTTTTTTTATATTTTTGATATTTATGTGCAAAATATTTATTTAATATATGGTTAGTATAATTTTTGAAATAATTTCTTTTAAAAAAAACTTTGGAACAATAATTTTTATATTTTTCAACTATTTAATAAATATTTAATTAATCTAATTATAAAAGTTTGAGTATTTAATAAAATAATTTTTATAAATTATTTAATTAATATAAATAATTTATAAATTAAAGTGTTCAATAGATAAAAAAAAAAATTAAAGGCGCCACAAAGTATTTTATGTGAAGTACATGGATGATTATGTATTAGGTCTTTATTCAAGGGATACAAATAAGGGAAAGATCCGGAATATAAAACTATCTATACATCAAACAATTATAAATTTCTAACCATATATTTAAAAATGGAAAACAAAACAATAATATTTTTCTTTTAGAAAAAAAAAAAAAAAAGAATTAGCTTGGTGCCTGGGAGCACGGGCACATGGGGTGTTCGCAAGAAATAAATTTCCTACAAACAATTAGTTTAGATAATTGAGAAAGAAACACAGCAATGCAACCATGTCGTGGCCTTCATTAAAATTTTCAAAACAGAAAGGAACTAATCACATTAATAGTTGCACTATATATAATGCTTAATACATGCTTACTTGCAACATAATTGTCTGTTCTATTCCTCATCTTCTGAATCTTGAATTGCAGTTTTTTTTATTATAATAATTAGTATTATCTGCTGGGCTCAAAAAGCTACTTATCGATCTAGCCTTCACCGTCCCAAGCTTCTTCTTTTCTTTACCATCATCCATGGTTCCTCTCTTCTTCATCTCCATGTAAAGCTCCAAGAAGAGTATTATTAATATCATCTAGTGATATTTGCTTCATTGTTTTTTCTTCTGCTAGTGAAAATGATAATTGATGCGGAGCATCATCACCCTTATCGGCCATTGACCGGTTTCATATTTCTAAGCCTTCCTTTGCTTAAATGAACTTCAATAGCTGCACTACCTCGACGTCTACCTCTCTTTTTCCACCACATCTATCAATACCTCCTCCTTCTTCTTCTTCGTTATTTTCATTTTCTTGTATGCATTCCTTGTTCATCGTTGTCTTCATTTTCTTATCCATTATTACGTTTTCTTCGCGCAATTTTCTATCAGAGGAGCTCTCTCTTCGTTTTTTCAGGGAAAATGCTGTCTCTCCTTCACTACACCAACATCTTTCATCTCCTACATGGTGCAACAGAATCAACAAACGCACAAATCAAAGTGCAACAAATTATTGTTAGATCTTGAATATTATATCATTTTTTTCTTGAAGATAGTTACTCTTTAACTTGATGAAAAGAAGCTGATTCTTGGAAAACCATAGGTGGTTTTTTTGCACCCAAGAAACTTCCTTTCCTAATTACTAACAATTAACCGAACCCAAAAGATCCACAGCCACAGCCACACTTATAGGTAGATATATACATAAAAAGGAAGGAAAAGAAATATATATAAAATATGGAGCCAAGAAAACAAAACCAGTATATAAACATAGACGTGCATTGCATAACATTGTGAAATGGGGACTAGCGTCCCATGCTAACGTGCAACGCATGGGCTATAGTATATATATTATATAAATCAGTTAGCAAAAATATAGAAAAAACAGACTAATAGATTAGATTAGATGGGATGGTATGCTATGGTAGCTAGCCAAAGTTCATATAAAAACACCTGAACAGTATTTCCAGTAACTGTATTTTTTTTTTTTCTTTTTTCTTTTTTCTCTGTTGTTGGTAAAATTGTCTCATGGTCTCTCTTTTCACCTTTTTCACTAAAAGATTTTCATTAAATATTGATTGTAACTTTCTTTCTTTCTTTGTTTCTTACCTGCTATCATTACTCTTCTTCCCCCCCATCTCTCCTTCTAATTCTCCCCTTTTCTTATCCTCTCCTTCTTCCATCATCATCTACAGTAAAAATCACAATATGGGTGCCAAACTGGCCATAAAACTAGATCCATCAAAATTGCACCTTTAGGTCATATTAAACCCAAGTGCACTCGAAAAGTTTTTTCAAAAACTAAAAATCATGAGCAAACAAAACAAAAGAAATAAAAAGTAAAAATACTGTTCACCATATTATTTTCTTATTTCGAAGCTGTAACATACCAATCTTCACGGTTGATCGGGTACAAGTCGAAAACTTTACCATCTTTTTGGAAGAAATAGGGATCTAAAATAGTAACTGGAGGAAGAGATGAAAGGGGAAAAGGCTTCTTTCTTTTCCTGATTCTTATATGTGCAAGAAAAAATGATTTGATAGAAAGAGAGAGAAAGATCAAAGATTCAAAACTCAACAGCACAGGTAGATTTGATAGACAGGAGAAGAAAAAGAGAGAGAGAAAAGTGCAAAAACACAAAGAAAATACTATACTACAAGAACGATAATAACACGAAGACCAAGATTTTTTTTTTTTTTTTTTTGGTATCAAGACCAAGAAAATTTGAATGCTGTAAGAACAGTCTTTCTTTCCCTATCTTTCTATTTCTTGATTTTCTCTCTTTTTTTTTCCGTTTGCACCACAGAAAGGTAGGGAACAAGACCAGTAGTAGCCTAGTAGGCAAAATTTACCATGCTTGTATTATGTTGTGGTATAATGATGATTGTCACGTGCGTGGGACTACAGAGCACGTGCGGGAGACTGCTTTAACAAGTAGACGGTGATGAGAAAGGAGACAAGGCAGTGATGAGGATTGCCAGAGTGGAGAAAGAGCGCAAAAAATGATGGGAGGGGTGGGTGGTTTTATCACATCATCTAAAGGAAAATGAGTGACTTACCTACAGTTAGTGTAACAATCGGGAGCCAACCACTTGCCTGGTGTGTATGCATGGTACAAGTATTTTTCCGTCTATTACATTCTAAAAAAAATGTTTATCTATTTTTTTATTTAGAAATTAATATTTTTTTTGAATGGATTAGAAGTTAAATAATTAGAAAAATATTTCTTTTTTTTACAAAAGTCATTTTCCTTTAAATAACTCAATTTTTCTAAAAAAATACTTTCATCCAATAAATCTCTAAAAATAAAAAGAGTTCGACAAATAAAAAAGGTATACTCTTTGAACTACACTTAATTGAAAAAAAAAAAAAAAGAATACACTTCATTTTCATGTCAAAATTCTAATTTCTACTCTAATAACTTATTCCTCACAAATATACTAACTCATAGCCTAATGATAAATGCATATATGATTATAGATTTGAATGCAAATCCCTTCATACTCAAAAAAATTTATTTCTTATAACATATATTCTTTTTCTTTACAAAAAGTAAAGTTATTAAATCTAATCTAACCCGAAAGTTATTAAAAAACTTTCAGTTTTTATTTTGATTAAGTAGTAAATAATAACTTCGGTTAATTTTTATTTCGATTAAATTTGATTAATCATAAGTTTAAGTTAAATTCGTTCAGTTAATTACGTTTTTATTTTCTTTAAATTTGGTTCAGTTAATTTAGTCAAAATGGTTCGATTAAAAAATTAATTAGGTTAAGTAAAAAAATTTTAATTAATTCATTTTGATTAAAAATTCTACTCAAATTGACCAAATTGGTTGAATGATCATCCCTAAATTATATATTTTTTTTGGGCTATTTCTTTTAATTTTTCATTTAAAAAAAATTTATAAATCTAGATAATCTTTAATAGTTTAATATAATGAATAGTTTTTAGGTCAATTTTTTTTTTTTTTTTTTTTTTTGTATGGATAATGAAGTGGTGGTGATGATAGTGTGATGGGTGGTTGGTGGTGGAGTAGTGATGATGGCGCGATTGGTGGTGGTGAAGGAGTGGTGGCAATGGCACTGTAATTGGAGGTGATAGTGTGTTAATTGCATTATATTATATATTTATAAATAAATATAAAAATAAAATGGTAAATACATTTCATAAATTTTATCAACTATATTACTAAATATTGTAACGAAATCTTAATTAAATTTTATTCCATTACATTATATTTTTTATTGCGTTATATTTTTTATTATATTATATTACATTACATTCAACTAAACATAACCTAAGATTCTAATACAAAAATTCAATTTCCTTCTATTCTCTTTAATTTTATCTATTCTATTTCTATATATACTATATATCATTATATCTTTTATATTTTCTAATAATTATGTATTTTTTTATTTATATTTATAATTTATTATAAATAGTTATTTATTTATTTAAATTATTAATGAATTTTCTTTATTTAATACACTGTGTTATAAATATGTCAATGTTTTATTTATTTTTTTAAAAAAAATATTTCCTATCTTATATTTGTGTATCGCGTGGTGTTTGTGTTTCTGCAACCTATATGTGCGGGCTGGGCTTAACAGCATCGACGGAAAGAGTACGGGATGCAATCCCAGTGCCAGCTTTCAACAACGAGAACTGGCCGGCCCACTACTTTATAAATAACATGGCAACACTTGTAAATTCTATATTTATGTCCACTAAAATTGTCATATCACCCATGAATACATCAGTACTTTCTAAAATGTCAACAATGTTTCTAAGGTGGCATAATACAATTTATTTCAAATGTAATTCTAACATAACACACACGTAAATGGGTAAAATTTAATTTAAAATTTTTAATGAGTTTAAATATTTAATTATAAATATTTGCGATTGAAATATTAAAATAAAATATTTTAAAAAGTCCAAACACTAAATTTATAATTAATCTTTATCATGATTAATTATTTAGAAATTAGAACTTATTTTTTTTATTAATTTACATGTTTGTGAGTGTATTAACGAGTAATTATATATAATTTACAATTCCGAGGACACGGTCAAAAGAAATGGTATTGAGAAGAATAATGCCTTCGCACAAATTATGTAAGTAGTTATGCAAAATATCTAAAAAAATAGAATAAAAAATTATTATTATTTTTAATTTCAATAATTTATTATTTACTTGACCCCTTCATGCAAATATAAGCAATACATCTTTGTCAAAGAAATCAAAATAAATAATAAATTAAAAAAAAATAAATAACGAATGAAAATAGTGAGTATAAACAACCGCTATAACAACTTGCAACTCAGTTGGTTTGTACTGGTCTAGATATTTTTTAAACCAAAAAAAAAATATGGACCTACCGAAACTTCCTATGCTTCCCCTAATTGCGGTTTAATTTTGAAAAATATCATTTGAAGGAGGAGAAGGTTCCTTAATTTGTTGTTCCTGAGTTGGACCTACCTGCATTTGTATATCATCACATATGTATGCAACTTACTCCTAATTAATAGGAATGCAAATTTAAAAATTGCAGTTCAGTTGACAATGCAGACTGACATGTGAGAAAAGCTCTCGAGCTCAATTCCACAAAATTTAATTGTGACTAAACTCTGAGTTAGATTAAACAGTCCCCGATAATAAAGTCCGGACACTGATAATTTACATTAAAAAAAAGGAGCATTGAAATGAGTCTGTGAGACAGAAAAAAAAAAATTCAAAAAATTAAACTTTGTAGTAATAACGTTATAATTTTAAGAACCAGCTGTTGTTTGAAAAATGAATTTATTTGTTATGTTTAATTTTAAATAGTTGACACTAAACGCGTTTTTGAAGTGTGAGGGTGATGAGATCACTCGTCAATCAAGTTAGGGAAAAGAATAACTTCATGTTTAAGAAATTAAGAAACAAGAATATACCATTTTCAATCTTCTCAGCGACTAAATCAAAATAGATTCAAAATTATTTTTTGCTGATAAAAAAAAAAAAAAGAAGATTCAAAGAAACAAAGAGGAAGGAGATTAATTAAAACTAGAGCAATGAGTTGTACACAGACTATTTTGCTCTTTTTTCTAATAGTTTGCTTTCGTTGGTTTTGAATTCATCAATGTGTTGTTTCTTTAGGGTTGCCAGATAATTTTGTTTCTTATGTATTAGTTAGTATTTTGTTTGGTTAAAGTAAAGAATAAAATAGTCAGTACATGAAAGACACAGACTAATAATTAAAAGTGAGATTATCTATCTTTTTATTTTAAAAAATGATAATTAGTTTGTCTGATTTGGAGTTTATTTATTTATTTATTTATTTTGCTGTTGAGGGACAAAAAGTATTGGCAAAGGAGGTGGACTTGATACTACCAAGATGAATATACGCAACTCTTCCTCTCTCTCTGGCTACCGATTCCATTTATTTTTAGTTTTTATTTTTATGTTTTCATCCATGAAATTTGATTAGATATTATATTCTTTTTTCTTCTGTTCCTTTGACATTTTGCACCTTTCAGCATACTGCAAAGGAAGAAGAGGTCAAGAATTTCAATATCAAATCATAAATTTGCTTAAAGAATAACCTAAATTATCACCTAATGATCATGGACTTTTCTGCCTTTAACATTACTTTAATAACTATATATGAGGCTTTCATATGTATATGTATGATATTAGCTTATACTGAACGCATGCACCAAAGCAAGACAGATTCTGTTAAAAGCTAGGGAAATAACTATGTTTTCTTCTTCTTCTGTTACTAGTAATCTTTACTTTGCACTTAAAATTATTTTGGTAGCCATAATTCTGCACCAATCTAATGCTCAATTGAGTGCTAATTTTTATAATACTACATGCCCAAATGCGTCTGCCATAGTTGCCAACGTAATACAACAGGCTCTTCAATCCGATCCCCGGATCGGAGCTAGTCTCATTCGCCTTCATTTTCATGATTGCTTCGTCGATGTAAACCCATAACAAATATTAAATTTCTCGTATTATTTTCTTTCAAAGATTTATTATTGACTTATTTTTTATTGTTTGGATTTTAGGGATGTGATGGTTCAATTTTGCTGGATAATACTTCAAGCATACTGAGTGAGAAATTTGCAGCTCCGAACGTTAATTCGGCTCGGGGTTTCGATATAGTGGACAATATTAAAACTGCTGTGGAGAATTCTTGCCCTGGTGTTGTTTCTTGTGCTGACATTCTTGCACTAGCAGCAGAGGCTTCTGTTTCTTTAGTAAGTTGGTTAAATTGAATCTGGGTGATTAAAATATGGGAATATTATAAAAAATGTAATTTGTGTTGCAGGCTGGAGGACCTTCATGGACTGTGCTGGTAGGAAGAAGAGATAGTCTAACTGCAAATCAAGGTGGAGCCAATACTTCTATTCCTGCTCCTTTTGATGGCCTAACCAACATTACTTCCAAGTTTTCTGCCGTTGGTCTAAACACCAATGATCTGGTTGCTTTATCAGGTAATATTAGACCGAGTCATGGATCGATTTCTCTTTTTTTGTTGGAATTCAGACAGTTCTTTAATTTTCAATTTAGATTAAACAATCAATTTTTCAAAACTATGATTTTGAACCGACTTTTGGTATTTTATGGAAGCACATGAACACCTCTGCATATAAATCGCCTCATGAATAGATTTATTCACGAGTCAAGCTTGAAATATTATTCACGAGTCACTCAATATAAGCCTCATTTACTAATTTAAGATTAATTGCAGGTGCCCACACATTTGGACGTGCTCAGTGTAGAACATTTAGCAATAGGCTATTCAATTTTAGTGGCACAGGCAACCCTGACCCTACACTGAACACAACTTATTTAGCCACTTTGCAACAAATATGCCCACAAGGTGGAAATGTGTCTGCTCTAGCAAATCTTGATCCAACGACACCAGATACTTTTGACAGTAACTACTTCATAAATCTGCAGAACAATCAAGGGCTTCTTCAATCGGATCAAGAACTATTCTCTACGTCGGGTTCTGCTACTATCTCCATTGTTAACACCTTTAGTAGTAATCAAACTGCCTTCTTCCAAAGTTTTGTTCAGTCTATGATTAATATGGGAAATATCAGTCCTTTAACGGGAAGCAACGGAGAGATTAGAGCAGATTGCAAGAAAGTGAATGGAACCTAATTAATTATTAATTATTGCTATATATTTCACTTTATAGTTTATAATAAATTATAAATTATTTTTAGTACATTTCTATTATTTCCTGATCTAATGTTTTTTGAATTACAAAGATTTTCGTTATTCTCACCCCTTTGCTAACATGTGTATCTGTTAGCAAACTTTCTATCATCCAAAATATTAAATAATAATAATAATAATAATAAATTAAAATTAACCCCAAGCTATCAATTTTTAGAAGGTAGCTCATCTCAAAAAAAAAAAAAAAAAAAAAAAAAACTAATATATGATCTATTGCTGTTAATAATTGGAAGTATCACATTTCCTTAAAAAACTAATTACTGTTCATTTGTGCAATAATAACCTTTACTGAATTGTTTAAAATTTTAATAGAAAAATGCAGTATACAATTTTTAGAAATTAAAAGAAAAACAAAGAGTTTTCATCTTGGCACATTGTGTATAGCCATTACCATGCTTTTAAATTCGCTGATTTCTATTTTGAAACCACCGGTTTTGATTATAGAAAAATGAAACTGATATTGAATTGATTTTTAGACGGTTTCTAAAATGATTTTAGAATTATCGATTTTAGTTTCATTCCGATTTTAAATTGAAATTAGATAATGTGTTTTAAATTTTTAGATTTGTATTTTAAATAAATAATAATAATTATTAAACTCTCAAAAGTTGAGTGATTTATCAAAAATTATAGTATAATAAAAATCAGAAGAATCAGAGAGTTTTTTTAGAGATCCAATATTGTATCAATTATTATTATATTAATTATATATATATTTTATTATTATATATTATCAATAATAATAATAAATATTACCATTAAAAAAATCAAACCAATGTCATACAAAATTTTTAAAGTTAATTTAAAAATTTATAATAGTAAAAAAAATATATTGAAAGTTTTTTTAAAAACTTTTTTTTCACTATTTAAATTAAAACTGTCAATTTAAAAAAAAAAATCATCGGCTTCAATTCTAAAAAATAAAAAGTCAGAGTCCAAATATACTGTTTTAATTATAATTTGAAGCCTAAAACTGCTGACCGTGATTTAATGTTAGATTTGACCGATTTGATTTTACTTTAATTCTAATTTGAAATCGAACCGTTGTAATTACTAATGCCGTAGAATCTATTGTTCCATTTGCTCCGGGCCATCCGGTTTAACACCCGCAATCGTGGGCTTCTGAGCCTATGGTTTGCTAGTACGTCTATTGAGATCAGGTCCACTGACATTAAACGAAACTTTTTTGACCGTTGGATTAGAACCATCAATTACCAAAAATATCATCCCCACTTAAATTCTAATACACAAAATAATTTCTCCCTCCCTCTCTGTCTTCGTTGAGACTGATTCATTTCACAATTGACACACTTCTCTCTTTCTCTCTCCTTTCTGGATAGACGAGATTGCCATTCAAAGGAGGGAATTCGCCATGGCGAGTCAACTGGGAGATTACTCGACTCTGAGTCTTGAACGAGTCTGAAGCTGATCGTCGAGGTTTTGTCGTGCAGTATCAGGTCTTTAGACTTATTTTCTTTTTGAACCCTAATTTCTCATAATTCGCTAGATTTTTAGCTATTGATATTTTTATTTATTTTCTCATCCGAGTATTTTTTGAATCCATTAATTCTGAAATTGAATCTTAGTGACTTAAAACTAGGGTTTATTGATAAAATATTTTATTGTTTTCGCAATTTATGACGAAAATTTTTATTTTTATGTTTTTATCTAATGTATGGCTATTTTTCTTCCCTTTCAGCTGTGTTTCAGCTGGACTTCCGTAATTTTTGATAAATACTATATATGGTTTGGGTCTATTTGGTTGTATGATAAAGTCGAGATTTTTTGTGATTTGGGTTGCTTCATTTCTATTGGGGAAGTTGGGGATTTTGATCTGGGTTTGTTAAATTGAGGATAAAGTGAAAGTTCAGTTTACTTTGTTCTTACTGATAAAGTAAAGAGTTTTGATTTGTGTTTATTCAATTTTTGGTAATTTTAGGGTCTTGATCTGGGATTGTTCAGTTTGGGATGGGTGAAGAGACATCTGATACTATGAATCTCGATTTGAATTTGGGCCCTGGTCCTGAGGCAGGGTCTGGATCAGTACCAGGCGAAGCAGTGAATTTGGATGAGTGGATTGATGACCCTTTTGAGAGAATTAGGGAGGCTGTTAGAATTAGTAGGGCTAGACAGCGCTGGAGATGGCGACAAGTTCAAATTCCTCGTGAAACTCAGACCCTTTCAGTGGAATTGAACCAATTGATAGGAAATTCGGACAGTGTCAGTACTTTACAAGTTGGTGAGGGTAGTGTTACTGCTGAAGAAAGGACAAATGAGGTGCCAAAAATTTGTGAAAATAACAATGGGTTTTTGGAAGATCAAGTATCAGAGAAAAAGAGTGATATGGAGAATGGAAATGATTGTGAGGGGAGCTTCTTTGATTGTAATATTTGTTTGGATTTGGCTACAGATCCAGTTGTCACTTGTTGCGGTCACTTGTTCTGTTGGCCATGCTTATACAGATGGTTGCATGTGCATTCAGATGCTAAGGAATGCCCAGTTTGCAAGGGAGAGGTAACCATTAAGAATGTAACTCCTATTTATGGCCGTGGAAATAATACTCGTGAGCCAGAGGAGGATTCAAGCCTTGAGATCCCTCTCAGGCCACAAGCAAGGCGGGTTGAGAGTTGGAGGCAAACTATTCAGAGGAATTCTTTTAGTTTCCCAATGGAGGAAATGATTCGACGGCTTGGAAGTAGATTTGATTTGACTCGGGATTTGAATTCGGTGCAGGATTCAAATGGCAGTCATGAAATAGCAGATAGGACTTCCTTCCTGAGTAGGATTATGACACTTAGGGGAATGCGCACTGAGCAAAATCCCATTGCACCTATTGATGAATCAGTGGATTTAACATACACTGGAACAAGCAGTCCTGACACACGGCACACCCGTCGACTGCATTCGCTATTACTTCGAAGATCACAATCTCAGTCACAGAGATCTTCAACCCACACTTCGCATTCTTCTGCTTTGAATTCTGCTGAAAGGTTAATTGACGCATATTTTCGTAACTATCCTTTAGGGAGAAATCAGGAGCAGCCCCAGCCTGTTGACGATAGAGATTCATTCTCAAGTATTGCAGCAGGGATAAACTCTGAGTCTCAAATGGACACTGCAGTGGAAATCGATTCCATGGGGTCACTCTCAACTTCTTCCTCCAGAAGAAGAAATGATACTGCAAGAGTCTCAGATGTGGACAGCGGGGATTCCCGTGCACCTAGGAGGAGACGATTCAATTAGGAATAGTTCATCTAATAATTAATATATCCTGGAAGTTGCTCAAGGTATGGCAAAACATATGTAAGTGTTACCTGCATTTATAGTTCTTTCACTCTACAAAGTTTTCACCTCCTGCAAAGTTGTTGACTTTCATGAGGTGGTTATATAACTTCCAATCCTTTGCTGCTGCCACTATGTTGTTTGAGATACTATTGTACTACATTAAGGGGCTTGTGCTCTGAATTTGTATGGAAAGTTAAATTCATAGAGCGAGTAGGCAATCACCATCCCTTGTACATAAAACTTTTCAGACTCCACAGTTACGGAAAATTTGCTATTCTTGCAGAACTTATCCCATAGTTTCTTGCAAATCAGTGAATTGATTTCTAGCCTAATGGTATTTCTTAGTTTCTATTTCATTATCTCAAAGTTCAAATAGTAGTAAATATCCTAGAAGTTCTATGTAACTTTTTACCAAAATATGTATGTTTACTGCTTGCAACAAAACCATAATAAAACCAATTTTATTCAGTAATAATGTGTTCTTTTATTGCTGCGTTGTTTTCAATTTGTCACAAAGTGATGGACTCTTACATCCTTCTATTTATGGCTTCTCAATTGGCAATTAGCATGAATGATTGGAGATCAATAATTTGTTATATTTAGAAACTTTTGGGGAAGCTTATTATGTCCATGCGTTATAATTACCAGAGGGCATAGTTGGTTCCTTATAATTTGAGGAAAAATAATATTATTCTGAATGTCCACTGCATCACTAATAGAATCTTTTAGGGAATGTCTATATCACTGCTGATTTGTTGATGGGGTTTTTATAGTCCTCTTGTGCATAACATTTTTCTTATTATTGTACTAAACTTTACGAAAAGATTCTTTTTTTGAAAAAAAAAAAAATTAAAAAGAACTTTCCGGTTTTATGACTATATTTTTATAATTTCCAATCTGGATTTTTCTTTTTCATTTAATAAAATCAACCTACTCTGGTTTTGCAACTGGATGCTTAGTTGTTAAATAGTCTTTTCCTTTTTCCGCTAAATTCACCATTGATGTATTTTATGTATAGTTGTTTGTTGATGGATGGGAAATTGAACTTAATTGTGTCTAACGATGTAGACAAGCTGAGCTGAGTTAAGTCAAGTTCTATTGAGCTTTGAGTTTACTACACTAGAGTATAATTGAGCTCCTGTTTGATTCGAGTTTCAAAAACTGAACTCGAGCTCGTCTCAGGCCAACTATTTTGAGTTGTAAATGAACTCAAACTCCACTGTTTTACAGTTTACAGTTGCAGATTTGAACTCAAGTCTGAGCTTGTTTGAAGACTCATTTAGCTTGATGGTAAATTCAAGCTCGAGTTCTACTCAGGTGACCTTATGAATGAGCTTGAATGAATTTTTTTAAAGTCAAGCCTTAAGTTAAATTGTCTCTGTTATTAGTAGATATCTAGCTAATTTATAGAGCTATATCATTTTCTTATCGTCAGTGCAGCATGAATCATGAAGGGCAAAGCAATGTAGTGGCATGATTATAATTTGTGCTGAAATATTTTTGAAAGTTGCAAGACAATGAAATGGAAATCATTATTTAGGATTTCAATGTTGTTAATTGTTCCTGGAAGCACTGCACGTGTTTTGAGAAGCACCATCAGCTTGAAAGTTACATTCTTTCATTTGTTGAATGACAATATGTATCTGTGGTTTTGTTTGACTACAGCCGGTGTTTGCATTTACCATTTAGTACCTTCTTCTATAATTTCTCTACGAATTTCATATTAGGATAGAATCTGTTTCTGCTTCATGCCATGAATTGTGCATCCTGGAATCAGGCATGGAATGCAGTTCTTGAAATATGATATTTATATACTTTTTAATATTTTTATATTTTAAAAACTCAAGTATTATTGAAATGATATGGGAAAATATTTTTTTCATCCTTAAGGTTTTATAAAAGTAATTAACTCATCCTCTTGACTATTAGTTATTTAGTCCTTGAAGTTTGCTTGTCTCATTAATGGTCTTTCCGTATGAAATAATATACCCTTTAATAAAATAAATATTCACCAAAAATTAGAACTCACTTATCTATCATCTTCTTCTTCATCATCCTCACCCTCAAATCCAACCTCCTACCATCAAGGTTGCGGTGAGTTGTTGGGGAAAGGTTATGTAATGTGGGGACATTTCCCCCTTGTTGCTACGGCCGTTGTTTCTTCATTCGGTGTACGCGGTATCGAGACACTGGTGGTGGGCTGAGGGAAGGGAAGGAGAGGAGATGTATGGCCAGAACTGTGATCGCTGGTGCTCCTATTAATATTAAGTAATCAGGCTAATAATAAGCGTACTGTTGTATTTATTTTTCCATATTTCCGTTGATTTTGATCTGGGTATTGCTCATGATACGAAAATAAGACTGGTCATAAGATTGAAACTGGGTTTGATAGCAATAATCTTGAATTCGGCACTGTGGGCATTGCAGGGCTTGTGTTTGGTGGCGGTTCCCGCTGTCATGTTTGCAATTCAATTTGAAAATGTTGCGCCTTGTAGCTTAAATGGTTCATGAACCGTTTATTGTTCATATATTTTTGTTGTTTAAATAAAATTGGATTTGCTTCCATTTGCTGTGTTGAACGAAACAGAAGGGAAAGAGTTCAGTTTGAATGAGAAAGGAATTCGTTATTTTATTTTCCGGCATTTGTCTTTTAAAAAAAAAAAAATCCCTTTTCTCCCTTTTATTTGTACTCTGATTTAACAGAAAAAATGTCTGATTTTAGACGGAATAACTATTTTACAACACAATTAAATATCAAGAGATAAATATCCAATAGTAAAAAACATGAGGACTGAGTTAATTATTTTTGTAAAACTTCAGAATCTTAACCTAAGTAACAGATTCTATTTAGTTATTTAAGTCTCATTTCCATTCTAATTTTCCAAGGTGGGCTCTAATTTTTCAGAAGTTTTATGTTATCTATTTAGTTCGTAATGAGTTGATTAAAACCAAGTGTCTGAAACCATTATCACCCGTTGATGGTTTTCTAGCCAGAAGAAAATGGATTCGGGCATGGTATGATCACATTCAAGATGTGTACAATATCGTAGCAGAGAAGGATTGAATTTTTTAGAAACTGGACTTGAATGGGCCGTGTAAGTTATAAATATAAGCCCATTGGATAACATATTTTGGACAAATAAGCCCATTGGACTTTAATTTACGAAGAAGAAACTTTTTATATTTAAACAAAAATTGCATATCGTAAACAAAATTTGATATTATCATCCAATTAATTAATATTATAATTGCCATTAATCATGCTTCTAAATTTGACTCAATCTTTTGGGAAAAAAAAAGAAAAAGAAAAAGAAAAGGAAAATAATAACTGTTACATTTATAAATTATTATAAGTATATGATTAGAATTATGATCAGAATCATGAAAAATGGCAGTTTTTTAGGGTTTGTTGTCTTTTAGTTAGGGAGCATAAACACAGCATCCCAGGATGAGAAAAGGAACATTACATGATGATTACGATTAATGGTTATGATTATGATTATGATAACGAAAGAAAGCATGACAAAGTCCTAATAATGATGTCTCTTAGACTCTGTGGGAACAAAGATGCTTCTATTTCCAGGATTGCATTCTCTTTTGGTTTCTCTTCTTTTTTTAATCATCATTTATTATTTCGTTATCTTAGGTTTAGCCACTCTCTTTTCATCTTCATCACATTGGACCTCATCATTGCTTTAACCCTTTTTTCTTTTTTCAAAAAAATAAAAAATAAAAAATTCAATTCTAATTTTGGAACAATTTATTTGAATATATTCTTTTTTTTTAAATTAGAAAAACAAATAAATGAATATTCACTTTTACTTTCCATTATTAAATGATAGTGACTTGTATTAAAAGGAACAACACATAACGCAAATCCCCATATCATTACCAAGGCTGACAAAAGGAGTCCTACAACTCATCATTCCTATATATTTTTCTTTTTTTGTATTTTAATTAATCTGATTTTCTAATTACTACAATTTATAATAATTATTTATACAACAAATTTTGTCGGTATAACAATCTAAAACTTTATATAAAGAATTCAATAGACAATCTGCAAGGTTTTGGATTTGATATTTAGAAAAAGTATATACATCCTACTTAAATTTTATAAAAAAAAATAGAATTAAATTCAGAAATTTTATTATAATTGATCCCACTAAAAATCAAATTAAATAAAATGAACCCACAAAAAAATTTCTTTTTTATTTAAATAATATTCAAACAGCATTTATCATATTAATCTGAATAAATAGCACAACTAAATTGGAGATAAGTACAAGTTATAAATATATGTAGAAATGGAAGTAGCATAATTGTAAAACGACAAGCATAGAAAACAAAAGAAATGCATAGAAAGTAAAAAATGGGAGAGATAAAGCAAGAAATAGAAGACAATCACCTCACAATAATTATGAGTAATGTATATATACAAAAAGAACCCCACAACGTGGGCAGTTGTACCAAAAATGATAATAATAAATAGAAAGAAAAAAGAAAAAAAATTGAGATCCTGTGTACAAATGATTGCCGCTGTGAAGATTGTCTCCTTAAGACACTGCAATGTGTCCCCATCCCAATTACGACCTTACAACCTCCTCTTCTCTTCTTCTTCTTCATCATTATCTCTCTCACGTCATTTCTCTGACTCTGACCCATTCCCTTATTATTATTAATTAATACAATCACGGTTTACTCACGTGATTCCTCTGCCTTGCATGCCTTCCTTCTGTCTCGTGGTTTATGTAATCTACCCCACCCCTCTTCATCTTACATTAACTTTGTACGCTGTACGTGTACATAGAGAAACTGATTTTACGTGCTTTATATTGTGAGTCATGACTTCCCTAGTTAGTTAAGGTGACTGGGTGAGCAATTCTCCGTCCTCATATCAAACCGATTCATTTTTAGTTACATTCAGATAATTATTTTTCAAATTCTGATTTCATTTTAGTTAATCATTTTTCCGTCAAATGCTTACTAATTAACTTTGGTGGAGTTAATAAAGCAAAGAAGAAGAAATATGTTTGACCACTTTAATTAATGAAACGCGTAATGTAATGATGTTCCCATCAATCAATATTGGAATTGAACCGTTAGCCACCAAAAGTCCAATATATATGGGTGAAAGCGGCTCAGCGCTCTCTTCATTGTAACCATGGCGGCGAGCATCTATTCTCTGTCCAAGACTTTAACCCTAATTAGGCAAATGCTAATGTCAGCTTAACGGTAATTAAGGGAGTTTCTTGACCATAATTTGATGAACCATCGGTTGAGGCTGCGTTTGGAAAATATCAAAATCAATAGATGTAAGAAAATTTTTCTCTTCAACAGAACAAATGGGAAAGAATGGCGACTTATTGTCTCAGCATGTGAGAATAGAAAGAGAGTTTTGGTTGATTAGTGATTAATTACCTGTGGGTTAGGTGATTAAGCAATTATAAGATCGAACATAGAACAAATAAATTAAGACAACTTCCCATATATCATGGCCCCATTTAGGGAGGAAGGGCCCAGACAATAAGTTGCATAATCTTTGCATGCAATGATATGTTCTTTGATTCTTAAAATTATTAATTAAGTAGGGTCAAATTATATTATTTTTTCATATTTTTAGAAATTAGATAATGCCCATTTTTTTTTTATTTTTTCTTTTTTGAGCACATGAACTGCTGATCGTTCAATTTATTAATATCTTTTTTTCCCAAATTGACAATTCCTAATAAAGTTCAATTGTTAGGTTCGATTTTTTTTTTAAGGGCATACATTAAGATATAAACATAGAAATAATATTGATGGTGACTTGAAAAAAAATTATATTTTTATATATATATAAGAAAATGGAAATAAAATTTTGTGTAATTAAAAATACATTTGATAATATTGGATTAGACTGCTAATAATAGATAGAAGATGCTAGAAATAATCAAAGTGGGTATGTATCATTTTTTATAATTATTTATGTCTATACAATTTGATTATATATTTTTAATTTAAATTGTATGGACTCAACAAACATGAGTCAAGAGACCACATGATACGACGAGATATAATTTTTTTTTTCTTTTTTCAAAAAAATAGATCACAACACCCTCAAAGACCATTCCACTAAAAAATATAATTTATTAAAAAAATTAAATAAATAAATTACTATTCATAATAAGTCATAAATATAATAATTTACTATTTTAACATCATTAGTTAAATTTTCAACGCTAACATCTATATTATAAAAAACCTCTATTTGAAAAATCATATGTCCTTTCGTGTTAAAATTATAATCCCAATTTTTTTTAATATTCCAAAATAGTAGTTCTATTAATATTTTTAAAATATATTTTTTTACTTTTTTTATAATAGTTTTATATAATAATTCGTACAAATAATTAATAAGAATTTAATTTACTAAATAATAAAAAAATCTTAAAACGCTAATTATTCATTCTATTTTGAAAGTTTGAACAAATTATCGATATAAAATCTTTTAGATTTTTAGGGTACATAAAGGAAAAATAAATAAAAAAATCGTACTGACTATTTTTAAACATTGTGAAACATATTTAAGATTAATTTTGGGAGAAAAGGATAAAATACGCAAGAATTACATCAGACGGTGGCATGTACTATACCGTATATATACATATCACGCATATACGATACGGATGGAATGTCGGTCCACAATCCACAGGGATAAGAATAATAAAACTTTAATAAAGTCCACGTCGGCAATTAATCCATGTTTAATGATGGCTTTGTCCAGGCTTGAGCAATCATTCGCTAGAATCCTTCCATAGTCAAAATAGTTTATTTAAATTTTAAATCAAGGAATGTAGAAGGTGGAGGTTCCGGTGGTGGTGGTGGTGGCAGTGGCGGCTGAGGAAGAAGAACGGAGTGTGTATTTATGAAGACGGGGCCCAGCCAAAAATTCAGAGGTAATATCTCTCTCTTGCAACCTATCATTAAAGCCTGCATGAGTTCAATAATTGCAAGAATTCCAAAAGCATGACATATCTGACCTCCTCACATCCTCTAGATGTGTATTTTAATTACGTAAAATCCTCTCCACGCGCATGGGACCACCTCCACCCTTTTTTTCCTTTCTTTTTATTTATTAATTCATTTTTTTCATTTTCAACGCCCACTACGGTACAATACTCATTGGATACTCCATCCATGCCATTATCGTATTTTAAAATTTTTTTTCATCCTATTTTTTAAAATTTTACATTAATATTAAATCAAACTGAAATTAATTGAAATAGAAACTAAAAATTACTCTTTTGAAAGGATTACAACCGAGAAATCAATAAATCAAAATATAATTTTATAATTAATGATTGATGTAAACAATAAATTATGAGAATATATTTATTATTGATCTATCTTGGAAATGCAATATGCTTTTTTTATTCTGCTGGCTCTATTTATAGTATAACTCATATTGTAACTGATCTAAAAATCCTTACAAAAAGAATCCTGGTCATAAATATTTAACAAGATTCTCGGTAATTAATAACTTTATTTGACCTAATGTTATGATGAGCGTTTCAAAATTTAAATAATAAGTTTTATCAGTTTGAATCTTAATTTGTTTGGACTTTAATCTGCACAACTTGTTCAACTAAAACCCTCTTCTGTCAATTAATATATAGTCGTGATAGAAGCAAAATATGATGTTCAAGAATTATTGTGACATATAATGCGTCCTCTAATGGAATGTAATACAAACATTTATAATGTTCAAGAATTCTAGTAATGAACATTGAGAGAGAAACTCATGCATTAATTATATGATTAGATGACTCTTAATAACTCTTTGACAAAACATTATCTTTATTTGAATTGATTTGAATAATGTTTTATCCATTTTATTAATTACTCAACACATTCTATTAATTATTCGACCCATTCTGTTGCTCGGCACATTCTGTTTGGACCATTATATTGCTCAGCATATTTTGCACGGACTATTATATTGCTCGATATATTTTGCTCGGTCTATTATTTTATTGTTCATCTCATTCTATTGATTATTCATCCCAATCCATTGCTCATGTTATTCTGTTGATTGTTTATCCCATTTTATCAATTGCTCCTACCCCAAAATATACCGAATCATTTATCTTCAGTTGAAATATTTAACATGTTTTTCATCATTTTTTTTTCATCCCACTTTTTGGGTTTAATTTTACTCAGCGTCCCCCATCCCTTTATCGTCCCTAACCTTCAAAACATCCCAATAAAATGAATGTCTTTTTAAAATTGTAAGAGTAAAATTCAAAATCCACTTAACCGGTTAATTTTTACCATTTTGCTCTACTGGCATGTCAAATCACCAAAAAAATTACTACATAATAAACGTCATGTTAGCGAATGGAAGAAAAAAATTATGGTCTCCAAAATCCTTTTATCTCTAGACCAATATCTTCTCTCTCTAGAATCATTTTTTGTACAGCAATGACTTTTTATGAGAATTGGATCCATGGGAAGAAATTTGAGAGAGAGAGAGAGAGAGGAAGAAACGGGAACAAGACCAGAAAAACCAAAAAGAGAATCTAATAAAAAAACCCTTTCTCCTTATGTAAAACAAAATCTTCGTCCTTGCCTGGCAATCGTGCATTTAGTAAACCAGAAACCTTTGGATCTCTGTCTCTCTGATTTGGCTTCCACCTTTGGATTTTTGTCTCTCTGATCTGTCTTCTTTGCTACAACATCGTAAGTACATAAGCTTTAATTTTAAAAAAAAATGCGCCTCCTCTATTGCCCATGATGCTTTTATTCTCTTTTTCTTACTAAAGCTTTGTCTGATGACCATGGAAAATAAAAGAAAGAGAGAGAGACAGAGAGATAGGAAAGATGAAAGCTTGATGATAGAGAAAAGAAAGAGATAGAGAGAGAAGTGAAATATAGAAGAGAATGATTTTAAATAGGAGAGAGAAGAGACTGGTTTAAAGATAAAAGGATTCTGGGCCATAATTTTTTGTCTTCTATTCACTGACATGGCGTTTATTACGCGGCAATTTTTGTAGTGATTCGATATGTCAGTAGACCAAACCAATAAAAATTGACTGATTAAGTGGATTTTGAATTTTACTGTTACAATTTTAAAAAAAACATTCATTTTATTGGAACGTTTTTAAGGTTAGGGATGATAAAGGGGTATAAGTTCAGGGACGCTGAGTAAAATTAAGCCTCACTTTCTGTTCATCCCCTTTTTTTGTTCCCCCAATTTTTGTTCTCCCATTTTCTTATTCTCCCATTCATGTTCTCCCATTTTTTCTCAGGTTGAAGGAGGTTATTTTTATACTTCATCTGATGAAATTTCATATTTTTTTTTCAAACCCTTTCAATGTTGAGTTCTCAAACTCATTTCTATCTCGAGCTTACTTAGGATTGGAATGTTATGTTATGCACATTGTTTGGAGAGCAATTTACTATTTTGCATTGTATTTTTTTTTTTTTTCTTAAGTGGAGAATAGGAAAATAATAGGATACTTGCTTTCATTGCTATGGATAGAAAAAAGATAGTGTAGTTTGGATGAGCGATTGTAATCAGTGATTTCTTATTTCTTACTCAAGAATTTGGTCTATGCTTGCTAGATTTTCCAAGCCTCATCTAACCTAACGTAGTTGTTTGCTCGGAATGTTAATTCTGCAAAAGAAAGAGGAAGATCAATATTAATGGAATCAAACAGTTTTCCATTATTACAACTTTTTGAGATACTGCTAATAGCCACTTCTGCATTTAGGTCCTCAATTTGCATAGTCAATTTCTAAAATTTATTAAAATACTTCTTGCGTGATTCTCCCTCATCCCTTTTTCAATCAATCAAGTTTGATGAAATCTGTTTATTCGGTATATAGGTGACAAACCGAACTTTGAAGGCAAAAACTAGTTGAGCAAATGATGCAATTGATGCTGTCTTGAGCAGTTGATACCACTATTGTGCTGGTCTCTTCAAAGTTATTCATTCCTTTGCTCGTCTTTCTGATTCTTGTTCGGCAATTTTCTTTGCTCATTCCTCTTATTCTTGTTCGAAATTTGTCTTTGCTCAACCTTTCTAGAATATTTGTATTGTTCCTACTGAATGTTATTTTTATTCTCCAAGAGGATTTAGTTTCCTCAGGAAGGTGCATTTGCTCCTTCTATTCACCTTAAACTACTTATTTTTCATTCCTATGGGAATAGTTATATTATTGGAAAAGTTGAGAATGCATAAATCGTTTTAGGATTAACGCAAAGTTATTATATGCTTTTGCTAAGGATTTACGATATGCAAGTCTATCATGGATGGAGAATTATGAGCCATTTTTTTTTCTTTTTAAAGATAATTGCTAGGAGAGACTTGTTAAAAACTGAATATGAAAATTGAGGTGTGTTCCGCGCTCATTGCATCAATTTGATAGAAGCAAAATATGATGCTCAATAATTATTATGAGATGTAATGTGTCCTCTAATGGAATGTGACACAAATAGTTATAATGTTGTTTCTAATATAATTGAAAATATAAATGCTTAACAAGAATTCTAGTAATAAACATTGAAAGAGAATCTTGGACATTAATTATATGATTAAATGACTCATAATTACTCTTTAACCGAGCATTACCTCTATTTGAACTAGTTTGAGTAACGTTCGGTCCATTTTATTAATTGTTCAACAGATTCTATTAATTGTTCGACCTATTTTGTTGCTCGGCACATTCTATTCGGACTATTCTATTGCTCGATATATTCTGCTCAGACTATTATGTTACTCGACATATTCTGCTCAGACTATTATTTTGTTAATCGATCATCCCAATCTGTTGCTCGTATCATTCTATTGATTGCTTAGCCCATTTTATCAATTGCCTCTAACAAATAGAATGAGTTTATATATTTTAATGTTTATTTTTTATTTTACAACAATCATTATAATGGATTAAATTTTTCTATTTTCAATTGGCCAATATATTGTTAGTTCCAATTTAAATTATTTAATTTTCGAAATACTAATATCAAAAAATAAAAATAAAAATACAGACACAAAGAAAAGAAGATTGATTTGGGCCCTATAAACTTTTCTTGGATAGGCAAAATAGTGGACTCTTTGTCTGCCCATAAGTAAAACACAATACAATTTTTTTCTTTTTTAATTATTACTTTTAAAATGGTCAAATCTTGTTCTAGTCTAACAATCTAGTTTCCAATGTTTCACTCAGTTCATCCATCACCCACAGGGCAAATTTATCTTAAAAGACAGTTTTTCTTCCATTCTCCAATGGGTTTCTGCCACGTGGACAAATAGCTGGTAGAGGTCCACAGTGTTGGTTGGTGAGTCAGCGGTCTAAACTGTGTCTTTGAAACCACCTTAGTCATTTCAATTCTATTCTATTCTATTAGTGCATCATTTTAGGATAATTATTTAATTAATAAACTTGCAAACTGCAGAAGGACTTTGGTTTAACGGGGCCGTTTGGTTTTTGGAGAAACAAACAAATTGTTCACTGTGTGGTCTGAAATTTATTCTATTGCATCTTATTCTTGGAAAATAAGTTGATGAAAGACATGAAAATTACTTGATAATAAAATGAAGTCTAATGGATCGAAGATAGTTTATTCTAATGACTGGAACACGTTAAATTTCATTTGATGATAGCAGGATCGAGTCATAGAGTTAGTATCTTGAAAAATACTTTTAATATAATTGTTTTTTCCATTCAAAATGAATTAATCTATCATCCGATCATTATTAGAGAAATAGAAGAATATCCTTAATAGTAAAATAAAGTATATGTTAATATAATATTCCATCTGTTTCATTTTAACGACAACAAATAAATATTTTAGTTATTCCACTTTAAGTTAAAATTTGAAGAGTATATTAATAATTTTTTTAATTTTATCCATATTTATTAGGTATTTTGAAGTAAAATTAAATCGTAAATTTTTAATTTCAGAAAAGGCAATTTAAATATTTTATCATATATTTTTAAAAAATCAATATGTTCCAATCATTTTCTTAATCCTTGTAAAAACATCAAATTGAATTTTATGGCATTTTTTAATAATTTCATGAAAATTGAATTTTACTTCAAAGCCACAAAAGAGTAATTTGACCAACTTCTAAAACTAATATTTAATCACTTGAATATTTAAAATGTTTTAAATTGCAAAATTTAAAATAAGTATATTGATCAATTATGCCCAAAAAAGAATATAATTTTTTTTTTTTACGTTTGAGAAATACCAAATGGGACGTCATTAAAAAAAATAGTAAATTTGTTGCCAATCTAAATAATTATTATGTTGGGTAACAATTTGCAATTAATGATGATGATAATTAAACAATTTGCAAGTCAAAATAAAAAACATGGCAACATTATCGCTTTGGTGAGAACACAATTATTTGAATGATTGAGAGGTCATGATAATGGCATTAATTAGTAAATAAACCTCCTCTACTATTTCAAAATTGCCTCTTTATATAGGAATTTCAAGATGTGATTAATATTAACAAAAAAATAATTTAGTTTTATTGTAATCATTTTTAATTTGTCATTAATAGTGAAAGATTGCATATTCAAACACCCTCATAAAGAAAATGAAACATTTTTTAAAATCAAAACTGAGAAGAAATTATTTATGTTCAATGTATATATTAAGTAAATTAAATAATAATAATTAGGGTATCTTTCATTAAAAAAATAATAATGAATCAGATTTCATTTAAGCTAATTAGATTTGTTAAGCAATCCTGAGCTACTGTTTTTTTACTTCAAGACGGAAAAGGGAAGGATAAGGTTTGACATGTAAGGCTTACTACAACATTTTTTTAATAAAAAAAAAAAAGAAAAAAATCTTTAAAAATAAAAATTTATTTACTTTCTTAAAATAAGATATGGTAGACCTGATTTCGCAGAGAAAATCTCTCTTTCTCTCTCGTGCGGACCGTTGTGTGCATTTATATAGATTCACGTGTGTTTGTCAACCTGGATTTGTCGGTCAATTTTTACTCCCTCAACGCAAAAACAAATTTAAAAGGGCAGTAAGAAAGTAGAAGATTTGTGCTTCTATTTTTTTTTTTCTTTTCTTACTTTTTAAGCCTTTCAGGTTTTTCACTCTCTTCTTCGTCATCCAAAAAACCAAGAAAACCCTCTCTCTCCTTCTGGTTATACGCCAAGAAATGGAGCTTGCTTTGAGTTTAGGTGATACTTCGAAGCCATTCAAGTTTCTTGATAAAAGCCCGACGAATATTTCAACTAAAGATCTAGGGTTTTGCATGGCTTTAGGGACTGGTTTTAATGGAAAATCTCATCATAGTGGCGAAGATGATAAAGTTCTACCATCAGATCCTCCTCTACAGCTTGATCTTTTACCTTTCTCTCCCGTCCCCCGTCAAAATCCTTCTTCACAGATTCGCTTTCCATGGCTAACTCATAACTGTATGTCTTCTTTCATTTTCTGTTTGTTTCCCTAGAAATCACAAGAGAAAACTTTCAATTTTAAAAGATCTGCTGTTTTGCATGTTACGTTTTTCTTGTTCATAATTAATTGTTGTCGGTTATTTTTAATGTTACAGTGGTGTCTGAACCGGGTTCAACAGATGGGTCGGGTCGGGGGTTTGATGTCAACCGGTTGTCAGCGGAGGAGGCTGAAGAGGCAGCGGCGTTATCTTCACCGAACAGTGCAGTGTCATCGTTTCAAATGGATTTTGGGATTAGAAGCAGTGGAGGAAGTAAAGGTAATAAAAGAGATATAGAGGGTGGTATTGAAACCGAAAGAGCGAGTGATGATGAAGAAAACGGGTTGGCTCGGAAGAAACTCAGACTTTCTAAAGAACAATCAGCTTTTCTTGAAGAAAGCTTCAAAGAACACAATACCCTCAACCCTGTAAGTCAACCCATGCTTATTTTCTTGGATCTTTTGCTTTTACATTAATGATTTTTGGGTACCTTTTAGATTTTTTTTTTTTTTTTGGTCATCCAAAATATTAATCAATTGTGTATAAAAATGTGCAGAAACAGAAGCTTGCATTAGCAAAGCAATTGAATCTTCGTCCACGGCAGGTGGAAGTGTGGTTTCAAAACAGAAGAGCAAGGTATTTAATTTTCTTGGAAGAAAGATAAAGAATTGAATTCTTGAATCGTGATAAAATGGTGTTTTGTTGTTATTTGAAAATATATAGGACAAAACTGAAGCAGACGGAGGTTGATTGTGAGTATTTAAAGAGATGTTGTGAGACACTGACAGAAGAGAATAGGAGGCTACAAAAGGAATTGCAAGAATTAAGAGCTTTGAAAACTTCACAACCTTTCTACAAGCAACTTCCTGCGACCACTCTCACCATGTGTCCTTCTTGTGAGCGCGTGGCCACTACTACTCCGTCCTCCGCCACCGCCATCGCCACCACCACTAACAATACAAATTCTAAATCTTTATCACTCGCCAAGCCTAGGTCATACCCTTTCTCTAACTCTCATGACTCATCTTCATTGAGGTGCAATTAGTGGTGAAAAAAAAAAAAATTCTACTCTTCCATTTGTAAATATCTTGGCTTGGAGAATCATTTTTACTTATTACTACTATTATTATTATTGTTATATATTAATTAATTTATTAATTTTATCTAGCTGATAGGGAAAGGAGAATTTGAGGAGTTTGGTTGATTGATGTGTTTCCTTTGACTAATGAAGAGATTTTTGTTAGAAAGATCTCAATTTTTGTGGGAATTGATTAAGTTAATTATTAGTTTTACTATCTAATTAGATAATGTTATGTAATTAAGTGATTTTATATGGAATATATTTTGGAAGATCATCGATATTATTTCTTTCTGTAATTGATTTATTGGTTTGACTATTTCTTGAATCTTGAGGATTGATAATGGATTTTTGGCTTGCTATTTGTTGAATCTTGGGGATTGATAATGAGATATATCCAATTGCCAAGAAAACAAACATGCTAAAATTAGGGTTTAGGCTTCTTTAATTGGCACTAATACTATAATGGAAATTACTAGTCATAATTGGTAACCTCCATTCTCAAGAAAGGCCAAATTTTCGTTCTTCACGCTATGGAAGCTATCAAAGTCAAACATGCAATGTGAATCATTTACTTGATAGATAATGTATTAGTAGAACCACAAGAAGCCTATGGCCTCGGTTTAATGCTTGAATTTATTAAGTTTTTTCTGAATTTAAAATATATAAATAAAGAAATTGAATTTACTGATTAAAAGAAAGAATGGTCCAAATTCTTTCAAGATACATGTAAAATTATTGTTTAACAACTAATCACATGTCTGTGATTTGCAGTGTCGTTTTATCTATCTAGATGGGAATTGTCAACAAGCAAAATGTAGTAAAATTGCTGGAAATTTTTATATTTTCTGCCAAGAAAGTACTATGTTCATGCTTATGAGATTATAGCAAAAGAATTCTAATTTACTATTGAATGTCTAACTTGTACAGTCTATGGTTTTAAAACATGGTGGTCGCAATAATTGAAAGCATGATAAGAGTTTGAACAAATGGGGACTAACTTAAGTAAAGCAAATTAGCCACAATGAGAGATCCCTATATATGCACTTAAAACATTTAAGTCATGTAAAAAATGGGGACCAAAATGTAAATTATTATATTCTGGGACCAGGGACAAGATAGATGGTACTGTATGGTCCCTCTCTCTGTTATCAATCATCATGCAACTATCAAGTCCCTTGCCATTTCGACAAAAAAGGAGAGAAAAATACATGCAATGCAACCAAATTTATAGAAATCAAGAGAAGAAGATGACATATATATCAATGAAGATGATGATGTTGACATTTCAATGACTTGTTTAAAATCCGTCACTTTTACTTATCCTTAGTTACCTTGATTAATTACTGTATGGACAGCAATTTAAATTATTGCTAAATTGATATAATTATTTCCTTCCTGAAGCACTATATATATATATTTTTTATTAATGGGTTTTATATTTCTTTTTTAAAATTTATACACGTGGATTGAAATAATATTTAAATAAAATTTAATGGTTATTGCCTGTTAAACAGTAACGACTCAGATTTCAAGATTAACCAATTTTCATTAGTTGGAAGTTAGAACTACTAAATAGTGGGTAGTGCCGGTCTTGACAGTAGACTGGGAATTCAAATTGGGCCACAACGGTCAATCTCCGTACTAGAAAATGGGCCAAGCTTCTTATTGAATAGGGCCGGAATTTATAAATGGCGAGATTTTCCATTAAACATTTTAAGTGCATTTTATTTTATAGAGTAAATAGTACTTTCTGAAACCCTTAAACTAATCTTACTTCGAAATCTTTCAATTTTAAATTTTTTATACAAGCTTCTGTGTTTTTCATATTCAGAATTTTTTGTTTTCGAAAATCACATTCCTGAACTTTTTGATAACAAAATTAAAATTCATAAAAATTTACTAACACTATATTGCAAATTACTAAAATCCATGCTACTTTTTAAAAATTACGGATACAACACTTCTTTTTCGCCTCTGTTGTTTGAAAACGTTTAGAAAGAAAATCTTTGTGGGTTTCATCGGAACAATGCCCAAAATTGGTGAAAGAATTCTATCGGCCCATTGTCTCATATTTTCTTTATCACTAAGCCCATCGACATCGCCTCAAGTCCATTTTCACTTCAAACAAACAAAGCCACGTTGTTTGATAATTTTTTTATTTTTTGTTAATTATAAATTTGGTGTTTGAATCTAAAACGTTTTGAAGGAGTTTAATTTTAAAAAGGTGTTTAAATTAAAAAAAAAAAAAAATCAAATGTCACCGACTCAAGTGCAAACCGGAAATCGAAATAGGACATGGATGTTGTGGCAAGCAGGATAATTTGCTGACATGAAATGCTGAGTTGTTTTTAGGATTTTATAGAAAATAAATAAATAATATATTTGCTTTCTCATTTACTGTTGATCCCTCTCTTATACTTCGATCATTTTCGTAATCATCTCTTTGATTTCTTTTCTTGGTCTCTTCCCTCCATAGCCAGATCTTTATTGCAATCAATAGAGTCTCAGCTTCTGCTATTACTTCAACTCAATCAATTCTACTGACCCATGCTGAAATCAGCCTCTAAAAACATAGGTAAATTAGCAAAGTCGAAACGGTAGTGTTGGAAGTAAATAAAAATTGATTTCTCCTCTTTTGTCTAGCTCCCTCTTGCAATTGGAAAATCTTAAAACACAAAGTACTGTGAATTTATCTTCAAAGCTGTCAGAGTAGAGGCAGAGCAGGCAACCATTAGCTCTTTTGATATCGACTTCTCATAAATTTTCGTATTGTTGAAAGGTTTTCTGGGTAAAATCGTATTCTCAATTTATAGCTCACTGATTTACAAGACAGATCCAACTGAGAAAGAAAGTGAGCTTGAGTTTATTTCTAGATTTGATTTTCGATCTTCTCCAAATCTTAGCTAATCGATTTTTCCGATTGCAGGGATCAAAGCTTGATGATATGAGTAGCAATTCAATAGAAGGTGATAATGAGCAGAAGAAAAGATGTGTTGATTGGGGGGCAGAAACCAAACCTGCATAGTAGATTCGATCTTAAAGAAGCCGATTGGTGACAACGTATATGCATCCAACACCGAGAATTCGATCTTTGGTCTTCACATCGATGAGATCAGATCGATGGTCATCTCTCCATGGAGATGTGATGTCGTGGTGTTTCCAGGAACTGAAGGACAGAAAAAAAAAAGAGTAATGGAGTTCATGGCTGTGGCGTCATGGTGTTCCCAGGAATTGAAGGTGAGAAAAAAAAAAATTGTGAAAAAGGATTGATGAGTTGTACAAATCACTAGTTGACAACTAAGCATTTTTCCTTGTCAGCAAACTATCCACCTTGGCACAATAATAATAAAAAATTCAAAAAAATTAAAATATTAAATTTATAATTAATCTTTCTTTTTTATTCATTATAAAGCTGAAAGGGTCCAAATAATACGATTCATTATGTAATAGGGGATGCTCCTCCCCTTTGACTCCCTCCGGTCCTTACACTCCTTACCCTAATAAGAAAAGTAACTGTTTGGTAAAATTTATAATATACCGTTATTATTTTTTTATGAAATATAAAACTCAACAATAATATTAAAATCTCAAGCATTATAAATAAAAACTACAGGAGGGAAAATACTCCTGCATTCCATATCAGATTTGGAACTTAATATTATAGCCAATAAAATCCATTTATCTCATGAAAAGAATTGTTTAAATTCTTTTAAATAATTATTTTGAGTTTTCAAAAAAAAAAAAAAAAAATCCAAGCAGGTAGCAATTGCTGTGTGCTGATTTGGGCAGGGTCACAGGCCATCTACCATGTTTAATTTGGCACCAGTCACAATCAACATTGAAAACAAGAGAAATTAGGTATTGCTACAGCATGCCCAACTTCTTTTCTTTTTTTTTTTTTTTAACCATAAGCCCAATCGGTCAATATTCAAAATTAAAAAATAATTTTTGCTATTTAGGATAATGACGAATCTTCAATGAAAAATACGTGGCCTGTAACAAGTGCTTCACAATTAGCACCGACACATTATATTATATTTTAAAAAAATTTCCTCTTTTAGCTTTTAACAATATTTAAATAGTCAAAACATCTCATACGAAAAAAAAAAAAGGCCAAACTGAAACTGTACTAAAATTAAAACCTTAATAATTTTATATTAACTAATTTAATTAATCAATTTCATCAAAAGCAGCAAACAGTCGGTCCCCTTCAGAGGTCTGCGCGAGGAACTTTGCCGGTTCTTAACGAATAACATTGGACTACAACTACTAACAAAAGGAAAATGACACGCAAACCCAACAACTGTACTTGCAAAGATAATTATAACCCACTATTTTATTAAACAAAATAAACTAACTAAATAATTGATGATTTACAATAATATCCTAAAAGGCCATAATTTGAGTCTAAACGAATATATGAAGCGACAATGAGATGGAAGGGAACTCTTTTATCCCCTTTCTGTTCTCTTCTTCCATGTATATATATATATATATACGTAATTCACAGGTAATGTTTGATTCATAACTATTTCTTGGATCTTCCCCATGTTCTTTTTTTTTTTCCTATAAATCCAAAATTGATATGGTAAAGGAAAAGAAGGAAAAAATTACACCTAATTTTCTGTTTCGGCTCCATATTCTAATTGCAGCATCTAAAATTTATGTGCTCTCTATTATTTACCTGTGTTTCTTCTGCACTTGCCGCTTTTGGTACTCGCTTAGTAAGAGCTCTGCATAAAGAATCTCATTCCAAGTGTCCGGCACACCAGGAAGGCACCAATGGCTGCAATCTTGGAAATGTAGTGGTGATTTTCTTTCCTCTGGTGGTATGTTACGTTTTCTATAGATTGAAGGGTGACCGTCCTTCCGGTAATCTGTCATTTGTGTGACATTTAGGTATGTGACATGGGTTTTCATCCCTCTCAGCACTCTCTCCAGCACCAACATTTTTGGCGGATACTGCCTCAGATATGTAGCATTCTTTATCGGCTCAACCTCACTGTCACACGCCCCACCAGAATTCCATTGCCCACCGCTGAAAAGAGACAAAGCAATGAATTTAAATTATTTGCTCCAAACAATCCAAGTAGCTCAAACCTGGCAAATCATGAAAGACAACAAGAAACATTTGCTTTGTCTATAGCTTTCTATTTAAGAACCTAGTTTGTGTTTGGCATACCTTCAAAAATAGAAAAACACATTTCATGAGATATAATTTACTCAATCAGAACAATTAAAAAAATTGCTTCATCATTACTTAATCAAATGGGAGAAAAAAAATGGAAATCTATCATTAAGAAATTCAGTTAGCTTTTCACCTGAAGTGAGAAGCAGAATATCCTCTGAAGAAGACCAAAGACTTCATTGGATTTACATTGTGATCAACCCATCTGGCCCATGTTGTCAAAGCTTTCCGAAATGCCTCTAGAACATTTAATTCATTGTATACATGGCTCCCTTCTTGGTAATAATCTTTCCTGCAATTACAATGCTAGTTTAGTTCCCAGCATTTGCTAAACAAATGCCAAACAAAAACACTTTGAGCACTTAATTCGAAGTTAACCCTTTAGAAGTTTTGTCATGAGTCCACCAATGCCCAGTGTTGAAGATGATGATGTCAGCATTTTTATATAGATCAGATGATCTACCGACTAAATCAAGCCGAAGCGTTTCCTTCTTTGTTCCATTTTTGTCAGGCATTTCCCATTCTTGAACCAAGAATGGAGATACAAAGAACTCTATAGTGCAGTCATAATCCTAACCAAAGAAAACCCATTGAATTATGCATATGCCACTCAAGACTAAAAGAAAATATTTTTAGTTAAAAAAACAAGAAGATTTAACAACTTACTTTGAATACGAAAGAATATGAAGCTTCCCCTCTAAAATGGACTCTCCCATTAGCTTCAAAAACCTTGCTCTGATCTTTCACTGACCCTTTTAGCATGCAAACTAGAGATTCCCACATATTCCTATTTAACGAATCACCCACAAAAACAAGTCTCTTTCCTCTCAACATATCCAACATCTTAGCAGGATCTAACCTATATGAAGCAATTCATTGAAACGAATCTTAATAAAAACAAAGCCATAGCCTTTAAAGGAAACTGATAAACAGATCAGAATCCATATTCAACCACAAATTAAACGAAAAGGAGAAATAAAGTTACAAATCCAAAAGAAAAACACTCAATAATTAAATTATAACTAATTTTAAATATAATTCATAATTCATACCTTGGTAAAGTGCACCCTTTAGGCTTCCATTTGTATTTCTGATAGTCTTTGTCAGGTCTACCATTACCTATACAATTAAACTGCTCATCGATTAGTGAGCAAGAACCAGGCTTAAAAAGAGGATATGAATCATCCTTTACCCATTCACCATCAAAAAAATTGCAATTCACCAAACTCTCAATTCCCTGTTTCTCCGACAGCTCTGAATTAGTTCCATTGCTCTGTTTCGACCCACTATTCTGTTTTTTGGACAACGAAGATGTATAATTAGAAGCCACATTCTTCTGTGCAATTCCCTTCTCTTGCTTTCCTTTAACCGAAGAGACGGAGTTTGCAGATGACCTAACATTCTGATTTTGCTGCACCGGCGTTTCTAAGCCTGATTTGGCGTTTGAATTTAAACTCTGATTTGATTTCTCCGGTGAATCGGACACCGGAATAGCATCCTGATTTTGCCGCACCGGCGATGCTAAGCTTGATTTGTCGTATGAAGTCGAACTCTGATTTGATTTCATCGGTGAGACTGAAACTGGGCTTGTGGTTAAATTTGCAGTCTGCTCGGCTGAAACAGGGCTTATTGATGTAGAAATTGCGGTTTTATTTGAATTCCCAAGAATTTGAGTTTGATTATTGACAATTGATGCATCTAAGGACTGATTTGTTTGCAAAACGGCGGGTTTTTGTACAGTAAGTGGGGTTTGCACTTCATTATTTGAAGTGGGAAGTTGAGATGTAGTGTTAGATCTGGTAGCGTTATTTGCAGGAAAAGATGAGTTGGTGCCATTTGGCAAAAAACTAGAGAAAATAGAAGAAAACTGAGATCCATAAGAATCCGAGGGAGCAGTAGGCGTAGGCGTGGTAGAAGTAAAGATATTGGTGAACCAAAGAGCCGAGGAATTTGGGGAAGGATTAAAAGCTAAGAAGATAGTAAAAGCAACAAAAGCAAACATGAAGCCATAAGCAAAAGCCATAGTTGTTCTTCTTGTTTTAAGAAGAGAAAAAAGACTCTTTAAGTCAGAAACAAGACTTCCTCCATTGTTGGAGAGGTGCTTTGTTGCTGCATCAGCCATGGCAGAAGACTGAAAGGTTAAGTTCCTATCTCTTTCTTATTCTTCTTCAGAAAATAGATATGGAGATCGCTGGAGAGAGACAGAGAGAAAGCAAAAGCAAGAAACAAGCAGAGCTTTCTGTGGTTATGGAAGTCCTGAAAAAATAAAAATTAGTGCTACCTGTTACAGTTGAGAGAGAAAGAGAAAGCAGTAAGTTTTCTTTTTCTTTTCTTTTCTTCTTTTTATACTGTTACTGTGAGGACGAAGAAGGTAGTTCTCAACGAGTAAAAAAGCAAAGATCCGATAATAGTCAAAAGAGTCGTTTATATATAGTCACGATTTCTGGGAAAATTGCATAACTGCCACTACGTTAGTGCGCTATCCTGGGAATCAACCTAATCCAATCCTAATCCTACACAAATCTGCTGAAACTCAGATGTAATTTCCTAACGAGTTATTGTGAATATAAAAAGGACTCCATCAATAATAATCTACAATAATTTAAAATCTCAAATGTAGATAATTAGATATGTCTCGTTTAATTAGATTTATATTAAATTTTAAAAGTTATTATTATCTTCATTTAATATCAATTTTTTAATTATAAAATTTAATTAAATTTAAAGACGTTTTTTACATAGGGAAGTGGGTAAAGGAGCTAGTGGATAAAATCGTTATTCTTAGGATTTTTTAAGTTATATTTGAGAGAGATATTATAGAGATACTTTCTAATGGTTGTTAGAAGCAGATTTTGTAGGATATTATATATATTTATGATATCTTTCAAATATATATATATATATAAACGTCATTTACTTCAATTTTTAGTTTGGAAAAAAATTGGGTGCTTTTAGTTTTAATTTTTTTTTTTTACTTCAATATAGTTTGATTTATATATAATTGTTTGAAGTAAATGACGTTTTTATATATATATATAGATATATTTGCTTACATGAAGAAGTGGCAAAAGCCGTAAATATTAATACAGTGACTCGGCGAGGTATAATACCCTTAAGCTTTCCAGTTCAAACCATTCGGTCCTCCACTCCCAACCAGTTTCACATAAAAGACTTTCCGCGTGGAGCCCCATATACGGAAACTAAATTTTTTTATTTTTAAATTGCCGTACAGAACATCGTACGTGTCAATATTAATGTCTCAATTTAAAATACGGATCAGAGTAACGGTCACGATCTCACGCAAACCAACTCCTGATATGCAGGGTGACAAGACGATGGGTTAAAAGTTTGGCTGGCCTCCGCCAGTTTGCATTGGAAGAATCCTTCACGGACAAATAAAAATCGGTAAAATCGAGTCGAATCAGTGACATTGAGGTTTTTGGGTCACCGCCATATGTCGATCGCTTATTCCTTCTCTTGTATTAGTAAAAAAAATGTTTGTGGTTTTGGTTTTTTTTTTACTATTTCACTTATTACTACGGAGATGATTCATTGAAACGGCAGATGGTATATCGTTTTCACTTGGCCAGAAATTCTGTTTTGAATTTTGTCATTTTTGTTTTTTTATTTTTTCACTTTAATTTGAAAAGATGAATATAACAAAGCAGACTATAACTGATATTTTATTTGTAAATTTTTAAATAATATGTTTATTTAATTGAAATACAATTTTCATTTGATGAAATATTTTTTATTGGAATATAATAAGAAAATAATAATCTATAAGTGAAGAGGTAAAATAAGTCAGAAGGATTGGAATCCGTCACAGTAAGGTGGACTCTTTAGTGGATTACACGTCAGCACGAAAAAGCTTCTGATACTACTTTGTCATTGTTGTCGGTGCCAAATTAGTTTCTATTTTTTTTTTTTCCCTCTTGTTTCGTTATAATAATAAAAATAATAAGTTCAGCGCAATGCTTTCTTATTGAGTTAGGATGCATTCTTTACTCGTTAATTGTTGTTTTTAACATAAAACAAGACACAATCGAATGAGTTAATGGGTATTTACATTTTTTCTTTGGCACTTATTACTAATTTTTTTGAAATGATTAATTTATTAAATGGTCGCAAATCATATGGATTCGCTAATGTATTTTTAAAAATATAGGCATTAAGTAATTAATTTTTCCATTAAAAGGTTTATAAAGATTGGTAACTTCAAATAAACTTTAAGGTTTCATTATTTAAAAGAGAGCACACCTTTTTCTATGTGGTTTATTTAACCCTAATTTATATTTTGGGTTAACAGTTGATCAGCTGTTGTTAATTTACTAATCACCAGCTACCAATAACTTTATGGTATTATACGCTAATAATAGTCGAAGTCATAATTATGCTATACATATTATTATTTTTTTAATTTTTTTAATTAAAATTTCATTGATTGAAATAAAAATCATAATATTTAATGAAAATCAATCATCCAACTACAATCAATAAAGGCATGAGAGAAATGAAAATCACAATGTATGTGAGATGGAAAATGAGATGAGGTGAAGTCCCGTACAACTCACATCCAATTCAACTACCGACTACGACACACTCCTTTGGCGCCATACATAATATATTCTCATATCCAAACAGGACTTTTTTGTCTCGCAAAAAGACAAATTGCATATAATTTATAAATTAAAAAATTTAGTTTATTGAATTATAATTTGATGGAATTTTAAATAAACAGTTTTAGAAATATGAAATAAGAACTTTTTTTTTTTTTAATTTTAAGTAGAATCATAATGCGAACTGTATTTGAATAGGCAGAAAATATTTGAATATGGAATTTTCCGTTTGTGATCCAAAGCAAGGATAGTGTGCGAGTTGTTCACATGATCATTGATTCATTTTCGTGGAGTCTTGCTGTCTAAGCAGCCTGGCACACCCTCCAACACCAAATCAACTATGTGCCAGATCTAAGAGCTCGACACATGTCCCTCAACACTATCATAATAATAATAATAATAATACTTTTCTCTAAAATACGCCTTTTATAGAATTCCAGAAGACTCCAGAAATTTTTAAATTGAATGGTATTGGCTCAAGCTAACGAGCTGGCTCGTGTTGGAGCTCGAACAGTTCGTGATGGCTGCTCGTTTACAACCCTATTCCCAGCTATTTTTCCTGGTTATGCCATTGGTTGTAATTGTGTGTGTGGCAATGGTAATGGATGATGGCATTCTGCTTTTGTATGCTTTCAAAATGTTGATTACACATAATTAATAATAATGCAGGCACCGGCCTACAGCTAGCAAAGTTGTATGTATGTTTGTATCGTAAAAGGCTAAAAGCTGAAAAGCTACAAGCACATTGTTTCAATGGAATTATTGGAAGTAATTTTTGTTGCTTTCTTTAATGGCTAACTAAATCATGAAGAAAGACCAATGTGGGTACATCTTCACCCCTTTGCTAATTGGTTATTAGAAAACAAACAAATCAAATAAATTAGCTTCCCTTTATTGCCCAATAGCATTAATTAGTAATTGTAATTCTTTTGAAACTACCAGTTTTTCTTTTTTTTTTTTTTTTTTAATACTCAATCCACAAATCTAATTAATTTGCATTTACCTTCACAAGTAAAGAAATTGACTCGAGAATAGTTCGCATTTCAAAAAATTACTCATAATTTAACCCATCGTGATCAACTCCGTAAATATTATTTGTCATTAAGCTACTGAATTTAAGTTTTTCAAAATACCAGTTAAGATGGTGAGAGTTGTGGCGCAATGGTGAGGGTGGTGGAGTAGTGGTTAAGCGATAGTAGTAATGGTGGTGGCGCTGTTGTGGTGATGGTTGTGATGATGAGATGATAGTGTTAAATAGTCTTGAATGATAAGTTTTTATTGGGTAACTAAATGTAATTAGTGTTACATGTGCTTGATATAATGAGTAATGCATGTGTTTTTTTTTTATGTAATGAATATTATATCAAATTAAGTAATTAATATTACACATGCAATCTCTATTACATTACATAATTCAAAAAAAAATCTAATCAAATAATATAATCACGTGATATGGTTCACATTTCATTACATGTTGATTACATCGTACCAAACATGACCTTAATATTTTCAAACCAAATTGTATTTTAATTTCTAATAATTTTTTTATTTAATGGTTAGATTATATTTTGGAGTCAATTTATTCACCATACCAAAATTAAATTATTTTCCATAACAAGTTTAAAATAATTTAGAGGCAAATCTACTGCAATTAAATTTCTTCAAAACTTTGTTAAAGATCTACCTCCGTGATTAAGTTATCATTTACAAATAGAAAAAAAGTCCAAATTGCCCCTTGAACTTACATCTAATATTTAATTTACCCATTTTTTTTACAAAAAAACCCGTTAACTTGCAAAGGTTGGATCAAATTACTCATCTTTAAGCTTGGGTCAGTGCGTGTGTAATCACAGCACAAGAGGCCTTGGAAAATAGTACTCCAATCTCTATTCTTTGAATGCAAAAGGAATAAAAGATAAAAATAAAGATAAAACGATTCTCTTAGGCAAATGGTCCTCAAGATTCAATCTCTAAGTGGAATTGAGAATTCTCAAAACAAGCACAATACTGGATTCATTTACGACATCATCCGATGAAAAAAGCTTCTATAAAGAAAAAATAGCGGAAAGAATGCAAGTCTTTGCCTTCAAATGTACCACCAAGATCTAACAAACAGTTTTTGGTGAGTTGGATTTGGCTTCTTGAAGTGCAAGGTGAATTCATGATAAGAAGGAACTCTATTTAAAATCCTATTTTTGCATTTTTTTTTTTTTTCTAATTGAATTATTGTGTTTGACAAAACCAATCAAATTTTCCTACTGGTTTTCATTTCCAATGATAGAATCTGTTGGGTCTATGGCTTCTTTTGAAACTATGAATGCTGCTGATGATGAGAGGTGGATTTTGATGTGTTTTTCTAAATGATTAGAGGAAAGAAATGGGGTTTGAATATAATTGATTTGTTCCCGGTTGTACAAAATAAAATAAAATAACTAGAAAAATAAAACAAACAGAAAAACCAGATATATATACACAAAATAATCCAGGGTTGAATTTCCATAATCGAAGAAACAAACAGTCGAAAATACATGTACACACCAATTAGCATATTAAGCTACTTAGAATTTACAGCCTTTTCTATAAGCGGTAATCAACAAAATAACTCACCCGGAATAGCAGCCAACACCAACAGAGAAGAAGACAACAAAAACAGAATCTAATAAAAAAAGAACAAGAACGACATAAAAAATAAGAAGAACAGAAAGAAGATGAAACAAAAACGAAATTATAGAATAAAAATTTATTTTTCGATTTTCCGGTGAATAACAGAAAAGAAAACGAAAATCGATTTCTCGGTAAGGACTTTCATTGTAGTCTTGCTGCTGGAGGCAGAGTTCAAACTTGCCATTGAAACAAGAAGAAGAAACATTCAAAAAATGAAAGTCGAATTAGATAAAAGGACAAATAAGTAAATCACTAAAAAAATGTTAAAACTGATATTTTATTAGTAAGTCCGATTAATTTAGGTTAAAGTCACATTTTTTAAGTTAAAATTTCAAAATCAAACATATACTATTATATCCGCTTAAAAAATGTATAAATCCTAACTTAAATAACCTGCATTGAACGCCTTTAAAAACAATGGCCCATCATGTTCAACGGACTTCAACGAATTCAATCCAATAATGGGCTTTTTCTGAACCCATTCAATTTGGGCCTCTGATAATTCTGCTAAACCTAAATATTTATTAATTGGGCTAAGCTTTTGCATTACTCATGCACTTTTTGATTCTTTCTTATCCACATAATCTGGTTACCGTTACGGCGCGTGTCGGGCAATCATTATTCACAAAAATAACAAATATAATTCTTTTATTCTACGCTCCAAAGCAGCTCTGAGACTGTTAACCAGCAGCTACTGCAAAAAGAAACAGCCGCTTCCACAAAAAATTTTGTTTCTCTACTCGCCACACTACACGCTGCCCCTTATACCCAGGGCAATGCAAAACGTGTACACTAAAACTGTGAATGTGCATAACACGCGCATTACTAGAGCGTGACGTCGTTACAATATCCATACGCGCGTCTTGGGGCCTCGTGGCATCGTACATGTAACGCCACCGCTGCACCACCAAGACAAGACAAAAGGAAGTCACTAGTCACCATTCACCATTCGCCACTCGCCACTCGCCACTCCCTCTATATTTCACTGTCACAGAATTAGGGTTTTTAAAGTGACTGAAGAAAGAGCCCCAAATTTTCCGTCAATGAGAATCAGGAAAGGGTACTGTAATGCTCTTCAGCTTTCATCAGTAACGCCGCCATTAGCGTCGTCACCGGATCTCGTTTCATCGACTGCTCATCAACCTCCATGGTCAACAACTTCCACGCCGACCTTTCCCTCACAAAAACTGCACCGCTTATCAGACAGTGGTTCTGAAGGCGGAAACGACTATATCTCTCCGCCGCCTGTCATGATCAGCAGAATCAACGTTGCGGTGAAGGTTTCTTGTCTTTCAAGCTTTGATTTTTTATGCTGAATGTAATAATAGCTGACGCATTCCGTCGTCGTTTTCTTATGTTAATCAGAACACAAGATTCGGCACCGGAGAAAAACGGATTACAGTTACTAGCGCTGAGAAGACAACTACAGCAGTTTGTGAGAGGTTTGTTAATTTATATTCTTTAAATATAATTATATTTTCATTTTTCAATTTCAAGTTTCTGTTTTCCATTATAGCTCTATTAGTACGGAAACATCAAGTTCAAGCTCCGTTTCTTCCTCCTTGTCTACCCATGGTAAGTAAAGGTTCCTACACTGTACATAACTGTGTTAATAGTTTGACATGCAATTAATTAATGGTGGTGACAGGATGGTGGTGTGAGGAAGAGAAAGTATTTCCATTGAAGAAAAGAAGAATAGGCTTAGAAAAATTCATAACCCAAGAATTTGATGAGAAGGAAAATGGAAAGAAGGAATCAGTTGTTGCTAATTATGAGTCAAGAATCAATATTGGCCATAAGAAAGGGAAAGATTACGACGATAATTATGGCAATAATACAAGAATAAGTAAGAGTTTGAGATGTTATAGGGAAAATGGGAAAGGATGGAGATGCAATAGAAAGAGAGCTGAAGGCTATGAATACTGTGAGCATCACATCAAGTTGAGAGATTGGAAAGTTAGTAGAAACTCAGAGAATGATGGTGATGGTGGAATTGGTAGTAAGAAGAAAAAGAGGACTATGTTGATAAGTAGAATACTTGATAGAACAATGCCTTTGGTTGCTAATACTAGTTTCTAGCTAGAGATTTTCCATAGTATGTATTTATATGTCAAGTTTTCTAATTAATGCAGTTCAATATATTCATGCATTTAGTTATTAGCTTGGTGACATGGAGGTCTACATGTAGTTAAATGACTCAAAAGGAATGAAAGGCAAGTTGTGGGTTGTTTACTTTTCTAATTCCTTCAATTATTGATCAATGGTTTCTCTGAAATCTTGCCATAATTGTAGTTGTCTTCCCTTTTAAGTTTTGTTCAAAAAAAGCTAGCTAGTAGCTATTGTTCAATGCATAACCTTCAATTCTATATACGTTTTAAAAGTGAATATTCTATATTTAGTTAATTAAATAAGAGAAATGAACTTATGACAATATACTAAAAGTTGATGGATGATAATAGCACAGACATGTAATTTTATAATTATTTTTGCATTTTGATGATTAATTAGAGGAGGAACAATAATTGTCTAAACGTTCCAAAGAGGTGGTAAACGGTAATGCATAAGTTGCATCTACTTCAATTATTTTAATTATTTAGCACATCACTTTTTAATTATTTAGCACTCGGTTCAGCTAAATAAGATTCACATTCACTTGTCCACGAAGGGAAGAAGTGACTGATTCCTAGGCCCAGCTCTAATAAACTCGACCCAATAAGAAATGGGTCAGTCCAGCTGCTGTATAGAGCAAACGTGTGTTTAAAACTTGGGCCAATAGAGAGCCTGAAATGTCCAGCAGACCAAAACTTGCTCCTCATTTATGGACCCCACAAGGCATTGTTCCTCTTATTCCAGACTCACCTTCCGGATAAGCTTTTCTTTCCACTTTCCATTTTCCAACCATTTTTTTATCCATCTTCGAAGCAACCAAACAATTAATAATATCATTTAAAAATAATAAACATCATTTAAAATTTTAATATTTCAGAAACAAAGGAAAAGAAAGCAACCTTCAAAATCGTCTAATCCAAACTCTCAGGCCTAAAAAACTTTTAGCACTTCAAAATAACCAAAACATGATTTGCATGGATGATTCTCCCTCTCACCCACCAATCAAAGTTTCTTGATGTTTCTTTAATTTGTTGAAAAGGCTTTCTTTTTTTCTTGAAATAGAGGAGGAGATAATTAAGATTCAAGAAGGAAACAAGCATGTCAATAATAGCAGTAAATTCCCACATTTTGTACAGAGAAGCAGTCTATAGTTACCAACAGCACCAGCTGCAGTTACGAAGCAGCAGCGGTGGTAGTAGCTGCACCAGCTTTTTAGTGCAAAGAACTTGTGGGTTCTTTGATCTCAGAAATGGAAAACCAAAAGGGATTTCCAAAAGAGACACGAAACTCGAAGCTTTTTGGGCGGATATGACAAAACCCACATCTGCAGAGATGGAAGCAATCAACGATTCTGATCAGCTCGATCAAATTCTAATCCAAGCGCAGCAACTCTCACAGCCTATTCTCATTGACTGGTACATATATAAATAATTATACTAATAATAATTTATCTGTTGTCTCTTCTTTTTCCTTAATTAATTAATTACCAATTAAATGAATTTTTTTTTTTATTTTCTAGGATGGCTTCTTGGTGTCGAAAATGCATCTATTTGAAGCCCAAGTTGGAGAAATTGGCTACTGAATTTGATACCAAGTAATTCTCTCTCTGTTTTTCCTCTGCTCTTGAATATCTGTTCATAAAGGGTACAATAGCATTGTTCAAAAAATATCAACCTAAAATATCTTGCAAGTTTGACTCTTAAAACATTATTTTAATGTAAATGAAAAGAATTATTGGGATAAATTTTCTAGTTTCAGCATAAAACTATTGAGTAAACTATTGACAAAATAACTGTTGAACTAATGATTTGGAGATGGGATGTTTATCTTGTAATCCTGTTTTTTTTTTTTTTTTTTTTTTTTTTTTAAAATCTAATAATTTTTTTTTTTTTGGTGTTGCAAAATTTAGGATAAAGTTTTACTATGTGGACGTGAACAAGGTACCACAAGCTCTAGTTAAGCGTGGAAACATCTCAGTATGTTTGATTTTTCACTCTGTCAAACAATTACTTCCGTTTTAAACTATAATTGCCAATTATATAACTTTTTTTTTCCCCTTGGTTCCCTCCAAATTGCCAGAAAATGCCCACAATTCAGGTACATTTGCTATCAGAATTCTTACTTTATCTAATACTATTTTGACCAAAATTATTTAGCAAGTTGTTTACTGGAGAAGTGAGAATGACAGAATTGAGTAATGCAGCTGTGGAAGGATGGAGAGATGAAAGCAGAAGTAATTGGAGGGCACAAGGCTTGGCTTGTCATTGAAGAAGTCAGAGAAATGATCCAAAAATTCATATGATAATTCATTTCTCTTCTGATTAAGCATGTGTATATAAGCATTCTTTCCATCTATTTTATAAAGGGATTTTCTTATTAAAAAGAATGAAGGAACAAGTCTAGTTATCTGCAATTTTGATGTAAAGAGTACTGCTACTGCCATTTATCTTGAAGGGTTATACATGCAATACACAGATATTTATGGGTCTCAAAAAAATGGTGGAAGCAAGTTTCGATTCCCCTACTCGGTATGCGCTCAGTTAGAAGGTTCTTGAAGAAGTTCCATACAGTAAGAGTGAGTCGCTTTGGCCGAGTGGCTTAGGCGTGTGCCTACTAAGTGCATGGGGGTTTCCCCGCGAGATTTCGAATGTCTCAGGTGACGTTTTTTTTTTTTTTTTTTTTGGAAATATTGTAGCTCGAAACGAATGGGAATTGATGGAATTGCATTTTGGAGCTCACTCCAAGGAGAAGACTCGTCAATTTGACAACATTCATATCAATTCCTTGATCATTATGAAATTTGCTCAACTTTAATTTTTCTTTTAACACCATCATGATCATTATGAAACTTTAATAGGAGATTCTATTTGTGCCAGCATCTTCTTACTTGTCTCTGTTTGAGCATCTAAAAGTTCCAAAACTGAAAACTACTCAAAGACATATTTCTTGGTGCTGATCTAAAAACCTGATGATGGATGCTTGAGCATCATATACAAGTATACTTACTTATTACTCAAATGAACATTAAGAGTAGAAATCTTTAAACACTACAAATTTTTTGAGGTTAGGTTGGATGGAACCCAAGACTTTCCTTCCCACCTTAAAGATGATGGCCACTAAACCATGCCTAAATTATTTTCTAATTAAATTAGTATAATTTAAGATAACATACTAAAATTAATTAATACATAAATTTTATATATTATTTACAAAGATTAAAAAAAGAAAAAAAACAATATTTGGTTCCACATAAATTAATCATTATGGTATAAAAACATTCCCAATAACAATTTTCTGACATGGTTAGAGACAAGAACAAAAAGAGCACTACAATCTTGATAGTGTGTGTGTTTGCCAAACAACTAAAAGTACAATCTATCAAAAAAATACTAATTGAAATTGTCATCCCATATTAACTGTATCAAACAGATTTATGATTATAATTCCTCTCTGTGTAATCCGTCTATGTGACCTTGACAATGTCATGGCAGAAACAACTGACGAAATAGGGGAACTAAGTAGAACTGCATATATATTACACAAATCTAAGGATGTCTGTCTGAAATTTTTAGGCCATTTCTTTTTTCAATTTATGCTGGAGTTTCTGGTCCTGCTGGTTTTGATGAGTTGAGAAGTGGTTGCAGAGCCTTAACCACAATTGTCATGTTTGGCCTGAAGTCTGCCTCGTACTGAACACAAAGTGCAGCTACTGCTGCTAACTGATAAGTTAGTTAACAATGCAAAAATATTAGAATTCAGTTATTTACAGTTTCAATCAAGAAATTTGGTAAGAAAAAGAAAAGGGTTTACAGTAAAAGAAAGAAAGAAAACCTTAGCAATTGCCTTTGGTGGGTATTCATTATTTAGTTTGGGATCCACACATTGCTTCACTTTATCTTCACTTAATCTTGGAGTTGCCTGTGTTTAATTACTGGTTTTCGTTAATTGAATGCATAAAATGAATACAAATACAAGATTAAAGAATTACTAGTATGTCTTGTAATGCAAGAAATTATGAGTTTAAACTTCAAACTCTGATCCCCTTTAAGTATTTTCAATGTATCAAATAACAAAAAAAGGAAAAAAAAAAAAAAAAAAAAAAGAGAGGAAGAAAGAAACATACCCAGGTAACAAGACTTTGTTGTCCCTTAGGCATTGTATGGTCTACTGGCTTTCTTCCTGTCAAAAGCTCTAGAAGAACTACTCCGAAACTATAAACATCGCTTTTCTGTGTTATTTGTCCGGTCATGGCATACCTATAAAGAAACAAACAGGTTGAAAAGGAATGTTAAACTAATCAACTGTTTAAGCTATGTTCCGTAAATGTCATAATCGAATGTGACATAATGTAAAATGCATTTTTAGTTCAAATGTTGCGTATCACATCCGATTATGACGTAAGAAACATAGGTTAATGTTGACGGAGAAGCCAAAATGCTTACTCAGGAGCATGGTAACCAAATGTGCCTAAGACTCTTGTTGAATGCAGCCGAGCTGCAGTATCAGAAGAGCCACTTGACAGGTTAAAATCAGCAATTTTAGAGATGAAATCGTCAAAAAGAAGTACATTGCTCGATCTAACATCGCGATGAACTACAGGAGGCTGACATTTTTCATGCAGATATTCAAGACCTTTGGCTGCACCAAAGGCAATTTTGACTCTCTGGTTCCAACTAAGTGCAGGACCTGGTTCAGCCCCTTGTACACCTTTCCTTCCTGCATCATAAAATCAACCATTTATCAATCCATTACATTAAATTACATTATATGCCAAATTAACATTATGTAACATATGTACCATGTAATACGTCATGTAAAGAACCCATTGTCGCAAACTGGTAAACCAAGATTCGACTATTTGATTCCAAACAATATCCCATCAACTCCAGAAAATGATCATGTTTAAGCCTTGAAACTAATGATAACTGCATACCGCAATATAAAAAAAAAAAAATGCAAGGATAGTTAAATTTTTGAGGCAAGAATAGAGATTGGAATTCACATAGGCTATCTAACCTGTGCTGCAAAATCAGAATCTGGTTCTTGTGAAGTGCTGGCATCTAGTTTCTTTATTGCAGCCTCCACACCATCCTCTAACTTGGCATAGAAAACTCGGCCATAAGAACCTTCACCAATCAATGCCTGAGAACCAAAGTTACCGGTTAATCTGTTTAACTCCTCCAATGACATAGATGGAACTTCAATTGGTAACATCTTTTGCGGAGCTCCACTTTTGGCAGGATTGGCACTCTTTGGCTCTCCTCTCTGGCTATCTATAATAACCAAAAGTAAATTTAGGCTTTGTTTTGTAGGATATAATTATAACTGTAATGCAAATGTGCTCCCCTGCTGTCAATTTGTGCCTATGTATGGAATTTCTGATACATACTAAAAGAACATGCATGTAAAACTATTTCAAGAAAATTATAGAACAAAAGAGAAAAAGAAATTGAAATATGCATATAAAACCAGCATTTGAAGAAGAAAATAAAAAGAAAACGAAATTTAGAGGGACAATTACCACCATAAGGATTGCCTCCTTTAGGTGGGACTGTAGATGGATTAGCAGGCGGGCCGTCGAGTTCCTCCTCTGAACCTCCGCAACACGACATATCAGCTCTTCAATTAATACCAGAATTTCAAACAATGTCCTGCAAAATTCTACTTTTTTCATTATTTCATCGTCGAAAATCAAGAACCACAAAGAACAGAGTTGATATTGTAAAATCAAAGAATCTGTACCTAAAGATTTGAGATTTTAACAGAGGAAATGACAGAGAGATTCGATTGGTAGATAGAGAGAGAATGGTAATCGAGAAAAATGTGGGAAAAGAAAAAAAAAATATCTACAGAAAAGAAAAAAAATAAATAAAACGGAGGAGATTTTGGAAAACAGAGGAAGAAAGGAGATGGGTTGTTTTTAGTTTCTTCTCTCTGTTCTCTAACTCCCTGTATTGATTCTCTGTTTTAGAACAAAACAGAGGCGGAGGCACATTTTCCTTTGTTGTAGCGGGAAATTCGGATTCCGAGGCTTTAACAGCTAAAACTAACCTACTTCTACGTGCTTTCACGTTTGCTTCGCATGTCCAATGTGTTTTATTTTTATTATTCACATCGAACGGTCTTTGTTTCACTTTATCATAATCTCAATTCTGATATCTAGTTTGCAAAAACGGAATTGATCCTTCTGTTCTTTTCTTTCCTTTATCCTTTGGACGTATTAAAATTAAGTTACATTTTAAAAATGATAAGTTGGGTTACACGTAGATGATGACCACAGACTGCTTTCAAACTGAAATTGAATTAATTAAAACCGAAATCAACAGTCTTAGTCTTCGATTCCAAACAGCAATCGAATTCGTATTTTTGTCGTTTGTTTTTCAATTTTTTATTTTTTTAAATTCAAATCCATAATTTTAGTTCAACCTGATGCTGTGAAAAAAAAAAAATTAAAGAAACTCTTAATTTATTTTTTAATTTTTAAGACTTTTTATTAGATTGGTTAGTAATTATTATTATTATTATTATTATTATTATTCAGTTAATAAAATCACTGTTATTGAAAAGGTTAGACAACCCTCTTGTTGATGGCAATAGCATTATGTGAATCCAAAAAAATTATAAATTTTCAAAACCCACTGAAATTATGAATGTTATGATTACTTTCAGACATAAGAAATTGCTTTCATGAATCTTTGAACTCAAATTATATTTTATATTGAAAAGTTTTCTCATGAGCCAGCCGCGATGGAATATACGAAACAAGAATTGTGACATATAAATGCAAAAGAATCGAGAAATATGTGATTTTGTTTATTGAATCAAAATATTCTTGCACTACAAGTTAGAATTAATCGGAGTTGAAACAAAAATAATGGGGCATCAATTACCAATTCCCCTGTATATGATTGATCCAATACAGTAAAGAAGAAAAATTTATGTAATTGGTTATTAATGATGATCCAATTCTGATATCAGGCAAACTCTTTGGCGCGCTTCAACAGTTGATCGAACATATCAGGAGTGCAAGAAGCAAGAATTAGTGGCCCCTCTATCTTCAAATCGAAGTCATCGTCCTGTGACTGCTTGATCAATTCTTGCAACGCCGGAAATTTCAAACTTTTCAATGGAACTTCGTATCTTCTGCACTTGTCGCCGACGTACATGGCTACGTGACCTCTTCGAACCTGTTGCGCTTTCACAATTTCTGACAACTTCGCGTAGAGCGGCTTATAAGAAGAAGAAGAAAGCTTGTTTCTGCTAATTAGAGAGCTGATTTTTCCAGCAAAAGTTATTGGCGAAGGCATGGTTGATGACGATCAAAGAATCAAGAGTTAAAGGAGACGCAACAAAGGAAAAAATGCAAGTGTAGAGATGAGTAAGGAGATTTTGATTTATGTATCATATGCAATATCTTTTTCCTTTACCCGAGGAGATTAGGATTTGGGCTTCTGTTTACTTGAGGATTTGGGTCAAGCCAGTGTGATTTTTAAAACGCGGCAGAAAAGAACAGCGGGCCGCGGATTCTGTCTTTCAAGAATATCAACCGAGTACGTTAGCAGAAAAGAGATGCACATAAATAAGCAAAGAGACTGGATCTTTATTCCTTCTCATTTCAATCAGGGCATATGGTACATAAAAACATAAACAGAACAGAAATGGCACATTTAAACATGGTTAATTTGCGAACCGACATGCATTTTGCTGCATGGAGCTTAACATTCAGTTTCCACTTCCTACACACTCAACTGGAATCTGCTCCTTGGGAATCGCGAGGTAACAGATTGTTGAAGACCTCAATCATAAACACCAGGTAAAGACGATAGCAAATCTGATCAGAATAACTGAAGCTTTACCGCTCTGACTTTGCATTACATAAATTTTGCATACTGTACAATCAACTGGACATTATCTTTCTCTCATTCCTCTTTCCATATGCGGCCTGTAACCCTCAACTTCAGCTCTTGCCTATCTCCACCAGAAAAATAGAGAGCCAAACTCCTCTGAATAATGAGTCCATCCTGGCTATCACGAACTTTCCTGTGACTGTCACGGATGCTCCTGGGAATTCCCTGCCATGTCAGTTTGCGGCCATTTCCACCGACCTCTAAGCTGTAGCTAAATTTCTTTGCTTCATTATCATCACCCATAAATCGTAAAAAGGCCATATATACTGGTGCCATACCTAGCTGGAATGCCTCAAAATGCAAGCAGAACTGTCTTCCAAAACAGTTGAAGACCTTCACAAGATTAAAAGCTCAAGAAATCAATTGAACTATTTGTTCAAATTGCCCAGAAAACATAAATTTTGGTTAATTATATTTAAAATCAGATATCAAAGATAAAAAAGGTTTTATATTGCAATTAAAGTTTATCATACAATCATTCGATACTGTGGTGTCTATGCAATTCTTACAACAGAAAATGTGAAATTCTGCAAGCACTTATATAACCAATTCTAACAGTATAAACTGAAAGCACAGGAACCATTTGAGAACAAACTGTTCCTCACAAAATTGTACTGAAATCTAGTTTAAAAAGTCTTTCTATTCTACTCAGTCCAAATTTTCGATTCACCAAATACTGTCAAATTTCTAACCACAAGCCCAAACATGATGACCCCAGACACATAAAGTTTAGCACCTATTGAGTTATTTGTGTCTTTCTCTATATATACTGAAAAATCGCATCCTTTAGCACACCAGAATGGTTAAACAATCCAACTATATCAGTTTATTATGTATCATAAAACAAGACTCACAGTTAGCATCCATGTAGCATTTTCAACTTCATGTGGATTTGATTTGACATAACGATGATTGAAGGTACACCCATCATGCATGTCCACCTTGTGATCATCCTTTAGATGCGCAACAAGTGCTGGGATGTCACCTGTGACAGAGCACTCAGACCCAGCATAAGGGCAAGTGTAAGGACGGAATCGACAGTGTTGTTCATGCTTGAGCTTGCTGTAGTATGGGAAGATATCATGACATCCCAAATCCTGGTACTTGCAGGGCAGTTCCAGTGATTCTGCAACTTTCTCCAGGGCTAAGCACCTTATATTTCCAAGTTCATAGCGACAAGTAGGGCAACAGTTATGCACTCTAATCTTGCAGTTCAAACATAAAGTGTGTCCATTTGGGCACTAAAACACAAAATTCAAACATAAATAAGAGAGTTGATAATTGGATCACTGTATTCAACAATTCTAAAAAGATGTGGAAAAATAAATAAAAAATATGAAGTACTTAGTTTTTAAATTTGAAATCTTAACTGAATCATTAATTTCATAATTTGATTAACCAAACTAAGCGGTTAGAAAATTTATGGTCAAGTAATCAAGAGTTGTTACTGCACTGATTCCTAAGTGACTCCAAAAATACAGGGAAATACTAATCAGTATTAAAAAATATGAAGCCTTCTTTCCTTTACAAACTGAAAAAGCCATTTTATGTATTTCCAAGCTGTCATATGCATCTACCACCACCGCACTATCTTATACATGGCCCAATCTTGCCTCACAAAGTGGTAAACTATAGTTTGCAAGAAAACCATGTTAAGAATACAAACGTTACAAACAAGCCTGCCATGACAGTTGCAAACTCTCTGGTATATTCGCAGCTATCTACCCTACCATATTAATAAACCAGTCACTGGTATGTCATAATGGCTTGCGCTGATGATACATATTGTCATTCATGAATGGTTATGATAAAGTTAAAAATTTATCAAATTTCATATTTCAAATACACCTTCAATATGATAAACCATAAAGGTAGATTCCTATGAACTTCAATTCCTTCCAGCATTACTTTACTGATCCACACTCACGATAACAAGTAAATGATAAAAGCCTTACTGTTGTGGACTATGGAAATGTATAAGGAACCAAGTAAACTATAAATAACCTCTGAATTATTTGAGGCATCATAAGAAATTTAGTATACCAATAGTTGAAGTTCTTCAAATAAATAAATAAATTTCCTTTTGTTAACTTCATGGAAGAGGAGAAAAGAGGAGGGTCCAAATACTGTTCTGAGAATTCCACATAATATGGTCATTTTCAATTCTAGGGAAGAGGTTGAGGGAGGGGGGGTGGGGAGAGAGGGAGAGAATGAATGCATCCCCAAATGCTGAAACTAAGAACAAACCTGGTGTATTGGCGGATACATTAAATTTGAGCAGACAGGGCACTCAAGGAGTTCATGCACGCCGTTATTAGTATAAACTCCATGCTTTCCGCCGAGACCGGTAGCACATTTAGACGTTGTATTATTATTCTCTACCTTTGCTGTTCCAATGTCATAATCTGGGATTGTGGGTTGAGATTCAAGAACCTCTTTGCAAGCACTACCCCCAGGAGCCATTGTTATCCCGAAGTGAGCAGTATTTCAAGTTTGATAACTAAATTAAGCGCTTTTGTAATATTTCCAAAAGATTCAACACCCCATTGGCCTGTAAACATGGCAGCAGCTTCAGTTTTTTGAAGAAATTAGACTTTACAGTAGGTTAAGCACAAGATAATGAACGAAGATTCCATTTTCTCAACTGGACTAACAATCTTACTAATGATACTACTCTAATACATAATGAAATTTTGTTATTTGTCTTCAATGTTAAACATAGAAAAAGTTCAAGGAGTTTGGGTAGTTTTGGTATTAAGACATCCTACTGTCCTGAGGCATGCATGACTAGTGGACTTGAAGTAGAATCTTCTGCATCTATGGCCAGTTATTGACAAATTTCTAAGGAGCTCCCGTAGAGATGTAGTGCGCCAAAAATTATGCACCATGTTTATAAGAACAGTCAACAGTGGCAACAAGACACCATTTAGCACATTGCAGAGAAGACATACCACTTAAAATAAGTTAGCATTTCATATGCACTCTCTGCCTCTTGAAAAAGCAAAAAACGAATCAACAAGTTAAACAAAGAGCTGAAAGACCAAATAGCCTGCCAGAGAACACGGGCCACTTAAAACAAAAGCGAAAAGTAGAAGTGCAGGAAAAGAAAAAAGGAAAGGAAAGATGAAAGTGGTGGAACAACATTTACCGAACATGTATAAATCCAAAAATCAACTGCCAGTATATTATAAGGAAATGGGTTTACTGTGTTAGGATTGGCAAGAAGGAGAAGAAAAATAATAACATCCAGGATCAATCCATGCAGAAACTAAACAACTTAGGCAATAAAAATAGAAGGAAACATTTTTGCTGAAAAAATTTTATAGAGTTGAAAGTAGACTCATCTAATGAAAATTGACCCAAAAAAAAAACAGCTTTTTGTCTCTAGTTCATTCACAATCACTTGTATGATTAGATAGCTATCAATAAGCAATTTAGAATGAGAAGAGTAACTGGAATTTTACGGGAAACCACCTTTCTCATAAATATACCTTTAAAAAAAAAAGTTATTTCTAATAACCACAGAAAAAGTTATTACTGATCTGAATCAAATATAAACCTTAAAAAAAGCACAGAAACGCCTTGGCAATCTAATAACCACCAAAGGAAAAATCAGAATATGAGATAAGAATTCCAAACAAAAACAAAAGCCATTTCAAAATCTCAACTGGCTACCATTTTTTACACAAAACTCAAGTATATTAAGCCAAAAACTATGTTTAACATTTATAATATACGACAAAGCAAGCAACCATAAAATGAGACAAAAACAGTGAAATAAAATGAACCCATTTCAGTATTTGCTCAAGGTTATCGCATTCTAGATTTCGATTCTTTTCCCAATTAACTCAATAATCCAATCAAACACAAATAACATTAAAATGGAAAGAAAACCCACGTTGAAGTTCTGCAAAAATGAAACCAATTAATAAACAAAAACAAAAACAAATATACCCAGTTCGAGATTCTCCACGCCTCGTGTCTTCACATACAATCAATTAAGACAATCAAAATCAAAAAAAAAAAAAAAAAAAGAAAAGAAAAGAAAAGAGAAGTAAACAGCGAATTGAAAACCTTAAGCAATCAAATAACACAAAAGAGAAAAAATTTATTTAAAAAGCCAATTAAAAAAATTGACATACAAGCTCCGCATTACCCGGAAATGGAAATGAAAATCGAGGAAAGAAAAAAAGGGTCTTGTTTGCTTCGGCAGAGGCCGTGAACGGTATTGGTTTCCTGTCTCTATATGCAAACCTGCTTCACAATCTAGTAAATGGTAATGGATGTTTTCTTTTTTTTTTTTTTTAAATGTGTTTTGGAAATTACAAAAGTTTAAAAAAAAAACCTACTTATATTTCGCTTTCTGTGTCGTTTATTATTATTTTTCTTTTTTTTTTTTTGAGAAAAGTGTCCTATTATTGTTATTATTATTGTGTTAATTAATTAATTATGGTTTTGTCCTAATAGTCGACCAAAGCTTCTTCCCGCACGCAACGTTTTGAATTTTGATGATCGTCGGTTGACGTTAACGTTCCACAAGAGGAACACAGTTTTAAGGTGTTCTCTTCTACTCAGAAACTTTCTTATTTTGGTAACACGTCAGTTTATTTTCAGAAAATAAAAATTCATTATAATATATTGTTTTGTATTTATTATTTGAACATTTTGCACATTAACTGTTTCACTCAAAAAACTATTATTTAACCTAGCAGTAAATGTATTATGAATTTTATTGTAACCCCATTAAAGACTTACTTTGCTCAAAAAATTACATGAAGTGAAAATTAAAATTTGGATATATTAATCTATTTTTTGATATAAATGAATTTGAATGTTAAACTTCATTTACATATAATAGAATTTAAGCAATTTTGATCCTAATATAATTAATGATACATAGAAAAAAAATAAATTAATATATAATAAATGTATAATATGTAGTTAAGAACAGTTTGCTTTTTCCATTTATCTTTTGTCTGATCCAAAAGGATGAAAGAGCAGGTAAATGAGTTGGACCCATTGATCACCAATCTTGCGTGATGGACCACATAACACTTCCTACATCCAATTACTTGCTAACAATACATCAATTCCATGACATTATTTACATAATTCAATATGAGTTCCATTTAAAAAAGAAAAAAAAAAAAGTTGACACCCAAATCACACTTAGGTTATAAATTCGATTCTCCACAATACAAACTTCCTCTGGTGAAAAATGATTAATCATGTTTTCTTAGAATTATTACAAATAAAAGTTAGATTGATTTTTTTATTTTTTAATCATCAATTAATTTATATGACCATCGTGGAACTTGTTTACTTGTTTCTTTTATTCCAATAGAATTATTTATTTTTTAAATTCACAATAACTGTATGTGAAAGATTTAGTCGATGTTTTTCCCTTCTCTGCCGTTTCGTTATAAACATAAGATTCTTTTTTTATGTGGAAAAGGCCCGTATAAAAAATTATGATTTTTCATATGGCCAATTCATAAAAATTGAGTTTCAGTTACAATTATTTTGTTCCCATGAATTTTGGTTTTAAAATAATTGGTTAAGGGATGGATAATCCTTCTTATATATGTTTATGTAATTTACAACATTATCCAATTCCATTTCCAATAAATAAAAAATCTGAAAATAAAATAAAAATGAATAACTTTTTTATTTTAATAATAATAATAACAATGATTGGTTTGGTTTAGCACAAAAAGAAACTACAACTGGGAAGTAAGAGAAAGAATAATGTTGCCGGCAGCAAGTTGGAGATATCGCTGGTCGATAAATGCTTCACATTCCATACCTTAAAAAAAAAAAAAAAAACAGAAATTTACGACAAATATATTTTCATACGCTCGTACATAAAAATATGGATGATTATAATCTCAAAATTATATATATATATATTACCATGAGGTATTCAGATTATGTTTGTTTAACGGTACACATAGAAAATTTTAAAAATATTTTTTAATTAATAGTTTATATAATTTCAAAATTTTGAGCATTGTCTTTTTTTTATTTATTCATTTTCAAAAGATAAATACAAAAAATACAGGACATGCACTTTTAATAAATGATTATTGAACTTGTACTTTCATTTGTTGGTTTATTTTGGTGAAAAGCATCTCTACGGTCAAAGTTTTATATCTCTATATGTATTTACTCATAGAAAATAAAAAATGTGTTCACTTAATAATTAATAAAATTATTTTAAATAATTTTTCTATTTCAATAAAATATTTTCTAGAAAAATATAGATATTATAATTTGAATTATAAAAATGTCATTTTTAAAATGGAAAAACATTCATTTTATTATAAAAGAGAATTGTGAAAAATAACTTAAAATTGCAGAAAAATATAAAATTATTTTAACCATATATTAAATTAATATTTTGTATATAAAAAGTTAAAAATTTTTCAAATTATTATTTTTTGTGCAAATACATATAAAATTATTATAAAAAGTGAAATATTACTCTTCTCAGTAAAAATTGATTCATTTTCAAATAAAATAACAAAGTAAATTTTTTCCAATATTATTTTGAATATTACTATTTCAAAAACTTATTGCAATGCAACGGATACTTAATATATTAATTTTTAATAGAGAAATATGTAATGCTATCAAACTCCATTGATAAGAGAAATGATGAGCAATTAATAATCAATCCATTATATATTTCGAATTGACAGATAAATTAATAACCTTACTAAAAAGGTAAAAAAATATTTAAGATTTATCAACTATTTTAAATTTGAGAGATTAAATTCATATTTTGTTCCAAATGATTGTAGATTTAAAAATTATTAAAAAGAAAATTAAATAAATTAAAGAAAAACCATAGAAATTGATGGCAGTTTCTAGGGAAGAGATGGCTATTATATATATATATATATATATATTGATGTTTCTCCTCTTTTTTTCATTTTCTTACCGGGTCAAAAGAAAGTAAAAAACAAATTACAACTCTTAATGACGATTTTCCAAACCTGACAAATCTGCCACGTGTCTATCGTAATCGAAGTTTCACAGCTTCTCATGCACCCTTTTAAAACCCTTATCAAAACCCCATTTGAAAAATATCGAACTTCACATTTCCCCGCCCATATAAAATCAAAAACCCTTTTATTACGCTTTCTCTTTCAGCCTGTCTCCCACACTGGCTCACTTCCCAACTCAGTATTCAAAGCCTTCACTCACAGTCACTCACTCACCAACTCATTTTCTCTTTTCTTTCTGTCTAAAAAGGAAAAACAATGGAAGAAGAAGATCAGCAAAAGGTCTTAGATCTAGTCAAGGAGCTAGTTCATCGTTTACTCTCCCAAAACCCTAATTCCAAAACCCCAAATTCAAACCCTAACTCCAACTCCAACTCACTCGATTTCCAGAACGCTCTTCGCTACACCATTCGTATCCTCTCCAGTAGATTAACCCCCTCCATTGCGCCTGATGCTGCTGCCATCGCTGAATCTATCAAGCGCCGCCTTGCTTCTCAAGGTAAGTCATCGCAGGCTCTTACTTTCGCTGATCTTTATACCAAATTCGCTTCGAAAACTGGGCCGGGTAGTGTTAATAACAAATGGGCAGTGCTTTACTTGCTTAAAATCATTTCTGATGATAGGAAAACTGGAAAAAATGGACCCAGTTCGATGCCTTTGTTGCCTAATTTAGCTTTAAATGACCCTGATTTAAATAATGATTCGCGGGTTTTTTATAAGTCAAAGAGAGGAGAAAAGAGTTGGGATAATGGCGTTTTATTGGTTTCAAAAGATCCAGAGAATTTACGTGAGATTGCATTTAAGGAGTATGTGAATTTGATTAGAGAAGAAAACGCGGTGTCTGAGGAGGTTTTGGTAAGAGATGTATTATATGCTTGCCAGGGTATTGATGGGAAGTATGTGATATTTGATGCAAATGTTGACGGTTATGTCTTGCCTGATACCTTTAATGTTTCGAGATCTACTAGGCTTATTGTCAGGAAGCTTTGTGAGTTGGGATGGTTGTTCAGGAAGGTTAAAGGGTACATTTCAGAGAGTATGGATCGGTTTTCGGCTGAAGATGTAGGCACTGTAGGACAGGCATTCTGTGCTGCGTTGCAGGATGAGCTCTCAGAATATTATAAGTTGTTGGCTGTGCTCGAGGCACAGGCAAGTAATCCTATTCCATTGGTGTCAGAGGCTGCTAGTTCTGTGAATTATTTGTCATTGAGGAGATTGTCAGTTTGGTTTGCAGAGCCAATGGTGAAAATGAGATTAATGGCTGTTTTGGTTGATAAGTGTAGAGTTTTAAGGGGTGGGGCAATGGCTGGGGCTATACATTTGCATGCCCAGCATGGTGATCCACTTGTTCATGAGTTTATGAGGAGTTTACTACGGCATGTATGTTCTCCACTTTTTGAAATGGTTAGGAGTTGGGTTTTGGAAGGGGAGTTGGAGGACATTTTTGCTGAGTTCTTTATTGTGGGTCAGCCTGTGAAAGCTGAGTCACTATGGAGGGAAGGTTATCGACTCTATGCTGGTATGCTTCCTACATTTATTTCGCAATCTCTTGCTCAGCGTATCTTAAGGACTGGGAAATCAATAAATTTTCTTCGTGTTTGTTGTGATGATCGTGGCTGGGCTGATGCTGCAACAGAGGCTGCTGCTGCTGCTGGGACCACAACCAGAAGAGGAAGTCTTGGATATGGTGAAACTGATGCACTTGAAACTCTGGTTGATGAAGCAGCAAAGAGAATAGATAAGCATCTTTTGGATGTTATGTACATGAGGTATAAGTTCAAAGAGCATTGTCTTGCAATTAAGCGCTATTTACTACTAGGCCAAGGTGATTTTGTTCAGTATCTAATGGATATTGTTGGACCAGAACTTTCTGAGCCTGCTAATACCATTAGCTCATTCAAGCTAGCTGGGTTGCTGGAAAGTGCAATTCGATCTTCCAATGCTCAGTATGATGACCGTGACATTTTAGATAGATTGAGGGTCAAGCTGATGCCACATGGCACTGGAGATAGGGGCTGGGATGTATTCTCATTGGAATATGATGCTAGAGTTCCGCTTGATACGGTGTTTACAGAGTCTGTTATGGCAAGGTATTTCAGAATTTTTAATTTTCTATGGAAGCTGAGACGAGTAGAGCATGCACTTATTGGTGCTTGGAAGACAATGAAACCAAATTTTACTTCTCATCCTTTCACTAAGCTGCAGGGTGCGGTTAAGTTGCAATTACTTTCAACATTGAGGCGTTGTCAGGTTCTTTGGGATGAGATGAACCACTTTGTTACAAACTTGCAATATTATATAATGTTTGAAGTCTTGGAGGTGTCATGGTCTAATTTTTTAAATGAAATGGAAGTAGCAAAAGATCTTGATGATCTACTTGCAGCCCATGAGAAGTACCTCCACTCGATTTTGGAAAAATCTCTTCTGGGTGAACGTTCTCAACCTCTTTACAAGTCACTATTTGTCTTGTTTGACCTTATACTATGTTTCAGAAGTCATGCAGATCGGATATATGAAGGCATTCATGAAATGCAAGCAAGGTAAATTTTCAAATCTTTGCATACTGCTGCTTCATTTTTTTTTAAGTTGTAATTTGTTTAGTCGAATGGGCATGTTTTAAATTACACCTGCTTTCTCTCTCTCTCTCTCTCTCTCTCTCTCTCTCTCTCTTCACACAGAACAACTTCTTCTTTACCTTCTCAAGATAAGAACAAATCTAGAAAGCAGACAAGAGATAAATCTTCCGAACCTGCATCATGGATTAATGATGGCAGGAAGGCCCTAACACTACGTGCTGGGGAATTTCTTCGAAATATGGGGCAGGAACTGGATTCTGTAGCAGAGGAATATACAACATTGCTAGAAGGATTCTTATCTCAACTGCCTGTGCAGCAACACGTTGATTTGAAATTCCTCCTGTTCCGGCTTGACTTCACGGAATTTTATAGTCGGCTACATCCTATCAAATGAAAGTTAGGAAAAATCTGCTGATATGCTTAGGTCAAAACGAAATTTGAAATTCAAGGCATCAAAAGACTGCTTCAGTTTGACTAATTGCTCATTGTCTCGTGACAACAATTTGCAGTTCATTGATGACATCTGGACGACCTGTTTGTATTTTATTGCTTGATTTTAGGTACTAAAAAATTCTCAACTTCTTTTTGCTACATTTCATCATTTTTGTTTTCAGTCTTTTTTCGAAGGCACTAACACCTATATTCTACATTTTCAGATGGTTTGTAGTCCTTTCTGGTGGCTTGCATGAAAGTTTGCAATCATGTTGAAGGTATTTTTGTATCGTTGAATGACTATGTTAAAAATAGTGTAGACAGTTTGAATATGATAGTCCAATTCTTTACTTGTGATTTTCTTCCATATCCGTGCTTGTATATTTGTATCATAGTTCTGTAATAGTTAAATGATGACTAAGGTACTCTACATGATTTTGCTTTTACATGTTTTATTTCCCAGTGGTTCCACTCTAGTTGATACAACTATTGTCTCAAAAAGATATCTCATAATTCCTTATTTTTGTGGTAAGCTTAGCTTGCAATGAAAATAAATTGTGATATTGTAAGAAAAGGCAAACATGCCTTAAGTGTTCTAACTTTCTTTTCACTGTTATATTGATTACAGGGATGATTTTAAGCTCATAACTATATTGTCTTTTGAATGAGGCTATGGGGAAATGGCCCCAGCGTTCCTCTTAGATATATTCTCAGTGACGGAGCAGCCAAGGAAAGTGCAATTTAGGCTGCATTTTTATCTTGTTAACAGAGAATGTTCTCTGGGTTGACAACCTTTTTGCGCTTTGTTCAAAATCATACAGGACCAGGACTAGGTAAGAGTAGAAGTTTTTCAGGTTTTAAATTCATACGATTCTTAGTTTAGTGAACTGTTTACCTCTAGTATTTTTTTGAGCAAGATATCTGAAATTTTTACAGCATTGTGCAACTTTCCTGGATGAATTTATCAGTTATTATCACTAACCAAAGAGGAGTTTTAAGTTTACCAGCAGCACACTTCGTTTTATTATATTCCCTCTTCTCAGACTGTTCTTTTTTTTTTTTTTTTCGTTTTTGTTTTTTTGAACGGCCTCTTCACAGTTTGAGAAAATATTTTCATTCTTCCTTTTTTAACTTTTATATAATAATTGAAGAATTTATAAGCAGCAAGAATTAATAAATTCTGTTGTGTTCCATACCAAATGAAGAGGCAAGTTCTTCAACAAAAGGGCAATTACGTTTTCAATTGCCATAAATAGAAAAGTATGAGAAATGGAAATAGGAAGTAATAAAAAACATCCTCTGCGAAAAAGAAAAATTCCTTTATACCAAATTTGATAACATTTTGCAATGATAGGTTTGTGGGTCTAATTTTTCCCAAACCGTGATTTGCTAGTTTTCAATTTTTACAAATACAAAGAGCAGTCCAACAACACAGAACAAGTGTTCAACTCACTTCCAAACTCACTAGAAAAAGAAAAAAGAAATTGACAATTAGAAAGTTTGTATATAAGAAAAAAAGGTAAAACAAATTGCTAGTTTCAACTTCTCAGTGAGTACTTAGCACCAGTGAATGGCTGAAACTGTTGTTTCTTGGAATTCTCTGCTTCAAAGACATCTTTTCTTTTCCTTGTCTGCTCATCTAACCGTTTCCTAATTGTTGCATCAACTGCTGTTATACGCTCTGTCTGTTCAGATGAAGATTTCCCATCCAATCGCCTACCCAAACCGGTGAATGCAACAAACTCTGGCTTCTCCGCTATAGCTACCACCTTTACTTGTTTTACAGCAGGTTTATCCGCCATAGCAACCACCTTTTCTTGCTTTACAGCAGGTTTCTCAGGCTCTTTATAGTCAAGAGGGCAAGCCAAGTCCAGCTCGCAATCTGTATTAATTATACTAATAGCAAAAGGTGGTTTGGTTTCTATAACATTAAAGTAGAAATCTTTACCGTTATAGATGATCTTTATAGTTTCTCCAGTAGTCAAACAAAAGAACTTGTTAGTCAAACTTTCTTCTAGTACAGATTTAGGGTCAGGGAGGGCTAAGAAATCCATGGAACGAGGCTGCAGCTTTAAATAAGTTCCATGAGGAAGATTTCTACTTCTGATATTAATAGCATCTCCTTCTTTCAGTTGCATATATTGCATTAACCAATTTGGTAAGAAAACCGTGCCTTCTTCTGCGGTGAACTCACTAACTCCGCAGTGAGAACGCCGTCCGAACAGCTTATTTTCGATTTCGAACATCATAGGGTGATTAACTTCCATGTCCAAGAGACTATCCAGAGCGGACGAAGGCATTATAATCAGATTGCCGTTTTCCAGATGTGTCTTTCCTGTGTAAGAAACAGGATAACAAAAATAAACCCTGTCGAATATTCTACCTGAAACATCATTATTCTGACTTTCACCATCAATGGGGACAGGCACGACAGGATCATCGTTGTTATGTTCAACCTCGGACTGGGAGTTGTATTCCAGATCATCGCTCCCATATTCATAGATGCTGTTACATTCTTCATCAGAGTCTAGAGCCTGCTCCATTTTAGATTATCACTGCAAATCAAAAGCACTAAAACCTGCAGGGTTTTCTTTCTAATTATAAAGGGGGTTTATGTAAGGAAACTTTTTGACGAAGCCTTTCAGCCTTCTCAAAACTACAGGTTCGGAAGTGTGCGATGAGTTCGTGACGATATTTGCTTATATATAGTAATAAAAAGATCCTTAACCAATTAGGAAAAGGAATGCAATCTTTCTTTCTCCAAAAGAAACGTATTATAATGGTCAATCCAAAGTCAAATTGGATATGGATTGAATCTAGATTAATCAGCACATGATTTCCTCTGTTACACACAAGGGCACCACAGCTTCCCAAAAATGAAAAAAGAGAAAAAAAAAAAAAAAAACCTAAAAAGTCATATTTTTCATTTTAGAACTAGACGAAACACAGATAAATGCCAAGGCGCCGCCTTAAAAAATTTCACATATTCATTTGTCAGGGGCGTGTACAAGTGTAACTCCTAATATAGTTGTTCATTGCTTCTTCTAGGATCAGGGTGGCCGCAGGGTGTTTTTAGGAGCACTTATCCAAGGGGTACCGGCAATGGCGAATCTCCATAGTGCTCTAATATGTTCTGGTAATGCATATTCAATGCCAACTCGTGGACCCACCAGTATGTTTTCAGGTTCAGGTCCATCCAAGAGCTCCAAACCACCTGAGGCATACAAATTTATTTCATTTCAGTGTATACAAATTCTAGTAAGATTTTATAGATTGAAAAAGACAACTGAAAATACTTACCAGGAGAATAGAGAGGATGGTTAGACCATTCTGTTGAAATTCCCAATGCTTGACCAATCTAAATGCAATAATGCATAAACATATTGAAGGGAGCATAGCAGATTATCAAGCAGTTGTAAGGTGCAAAATAAATATTCTAATTTTCATAATTATGGATATTTTATCCTGTTACAGTGCATTATGGAAGCAACACAATGAGTCCGAAAAAAAAAAAAGGCAGGAAAATAATGATATTTTATTATTTCTTATCATTATTTTGCAATGCTTATGAGCACAATTTCTCATACCCATACTTTATACCAGTTCATATAGCCCAGGAAGAGCTGAGGCCTCACTGGCTACCATTACCAATGAGGAAAATTACTGTAAAACATAAAGAAACTAACAACTTGTAATTGTGCGCATTTGATGATATCCACTTCAGTTCAGTAACTTTTGCAAAGTTTAACAGTTTCAATAATTTCCAACTATCTGCAGGAATAGGGGGAAGATAAGAGATGGATTTTCCAGGATCATCCTCTCTAGTCCATAAAATATACCCTAAGTGGCCTATTAATTGTTGACGGCAAAAGCAGTTGCATAACCTAATAATATTAAGTACTAACTGCAAAAATACTTCCAGTTTTGATAATATTATATAACTCATTTAATTAGATTGTATCCATTTCACTCACATTGTAGTTATGTCAAACCCCCCTTCTCCCTAATTACTTTAGTGATGTTCTTTATCATGTATTCTTTTAGGAATCATCCATCTACCATGACTAATTTTGGATTTTACTTGCATGTACATCAGTCCACTGAAACAGCTATGTTGTTGGCAAGAAAACAAAATACCAACCTTTCCGGGGCCAGTAAGAAGAACAGGCTTCTCAGTTTTCTGACCTCGTCGCTGCTGAATGGTATCCAGTCCTGCATTAAGCTTACTGATTCAGGAAAGATATAGGACATAGAGCAAACACTTTGCACACAATATGTTCAGGATGAGAAAATAGCATACAAGAAAATAGACTCCTAATACAAGAAACATAAATTGACAGCTAACTTACCACAATGAACTCATTCTCACACACATTCCATTCAAGAAAAGACTATATAAAGCTATTTAATTCATTTCAGATTGTCATTGGTAATGTTTCATCTGCATTAAGGCTGTTAATCACTGAAAACAGCCCTCAAGCCTATTTTCTTTCATTAGATTCCATACATGCATAATTTTTAATTTGAAGAAGCGAAAGAACAAAACTGCTAAGTGCCATTAAGTCATCAAGTCAAATGAAAAAGTGCAAAAGAGTGGTGGCTTTCCACTTCAAGTCAAGGTAAAGACAAAGTTGCTTACCATTCAAAAACCTTCTTTTTTCCAAGCAAATCATACTCATGTTATCGAGACAGAAGATTAACAGCTAGTAATTAGCACGATAAGATGGCAAAGCAACACACGGGCAAACCTAGCTAGTAACTTTGAGTGCAACTCTTAAGTTTATCAATGGAAAATTACCTCTAATGGGAGCACAGGAGCGAATCAGGACTGCAGCTCCAACTCCTTCATTGTCTGCAACAACATTTAGCATTGTATGGAGACCATAGCAAAGATAAACATATGCATGCCCTCCCGGTCCAAACTATATCCAGATAAATGAATTACATGCAAAAATTACTGCCAAAATTCAAAATTTCGAAATCATTTACAATCTAAGAATGTTGTTATTTTACAAATGAATCTTCATAGTGTATTCTTACAACTGGAGCTGTTCTTGCAGTAATACCAAATCTACCGTGACAAGCTGAATCATTAGGCCGGTAAGCTTCAACCTGCAAAACGTAATTCCTTACTACAGTTCCAAATCTAATGTTGTCATCTAAACATGAAATTAGCATTAGCCCTAACAAAACACATGCATCTATGTTGCACGGAAATGGAAGCCAAAATGTGGAAATATGGGAAATTACGTCTAATATATCATTTTACATAGAGAAAACACCCGTGAGTAGGAATTTTCATGCCTCTCTAAATGAAAAAAAAAAGAAAAGAAATTTATTATTTTGTTCCTGTGTTTTGCCAAAATTAATCAGACTATTGCTGCATTTTTGAAAATACACTAATTTTATTCTATGTTTTGCATCTATTATTACATTATATCCTTTGGTCAAAATTTTTTTGTACTATTTACGTTAAATTTCCTTATGAAAAGACAAAAATGCTCTTTAATTAAACCAAAATAAACAAAATTTCATTTTCTATTTTATCTTCTCTCCTTTTCTTTTCATCCCTCTTCTTCTCCCTCTGTCTTTCTACCGACCATAACCATCCCACCATTTTCGTACCAATTTCTCAATACTTCAAACAATTCCGTACACATTCTTAACAGAATCCCAACTCTTTCACTTTGCATCACCAACAATATCTTTGTCAATCCATCATTCCTCATAGCCTTCTCTTGCACCCTCCCATCCCTGAATGAATAGCACAACAGGCTGAGTTTCAGTTTGGTTCAGCGTTCAGATTTGTCTTTTCGACTTTGTAAGTAATGGCTTATCACAATCCATTTACAGAAGAGTAAAATAGTTCCAAAATAAATAAATAAAATCCCTAAAAGAAATGTTATAGAAGAATTTTATTTTCCTCATTAAGGAAATCATAAGTTCTTACAACAGTAGAATCAGATATCCCAAAGTACATCAATAATTTTTAAAAACAAAATTGTATAAGAAAAAATCAAACGCAAATCATAATCATAATTAAATCAGGAGGAGGTCTTAGAATTAGAGCCGTTTGACTGAGATTTATAAAGCCGGTTATAAGCCTCAAGTTCTTCATAATACACATCCCACACGCACCTAACACATCCGCTTCCGCAACAATCACCAGGCTCCGGCTGCACCGGCGGCGGTGGAGGAGGCGACTTTTCTCCTTCTTTGTTCATAATCTCCCCCGTTGATACGTGCGATTGATTGTTCTTCGTCGCCATTTGAACTCGCGAATGAACAATAACAGCTTCACAAAATGATTTAGGAACTTCGAATCTAAAATTCTTATGAAGGATTGTACTTGGGGATAATCGTATTAGGGTCAGATTTTTCATGGAAAGACGGGCTTGAAATTGAATTGGTACTTTTTTGAAATTGACTCTAATTGGGTAATACGTTGCCGTTTCCATGAATATAATGGGTGTGGAAAAAGCGATGAGTATCCATCCACATTAAATGGCGATTTAGGTATTCTTCGTCTTTTTCATAAGTCAATCTAACGGAAGAAGTAAAAAAATTAATGGAAGGACATCGTTAAGGTAAAGATAGGTTAATTAATTTTGGGAAATTACAAACACAAAATAGTAATTTTGGCACAAATAAATAAATAATCTTTCACTCTTTCGGTCTTTCTATTACCAAATCACAGTATTTGAACAGAAGAATATTACCAAAAGGGTAGAACACAAACTCGATAATTAACAAATAATCAAAACCTCAACTTCCAATTTTAATTTTTTCCATAAAAATTTCTCGATAAAAAAAAGGAAAAACTTCGATTACATTACCTCAGTAATCTGAAGAACAACGTCATCTCTCCTCAGGAACTTGCCAAGCAAGCGAGGAGCAAGATCAAGAGCGTCAATTTGAAAGAACTGACGCGGCAATATCCTTATTTTATCAAAACACAGTGAATTTGGGTTTGGGATTGCAGGAAGCGACAGAATTTTGGGTTGGGGTTGACGGGACTTGGGTTTGGCTGCAACGGTTACAGATTTCAGGCGCTGACTCGCCCTAGTTTCCGGGTCGTTGATGCCGGGTTCGCTTGGTTGAATCGGTTTCATGGATTCCGCTACTCGCTTGAATCGCTGCCTCTTCATTTCGTTGCTGATGAAAGGCTGGAAGGAATTGGTCAAGCTTTGAAGAACGACAAAGGATTAGGTGTTTGGTTTGGAAAATGACCGGTTGTCGACAAGACCGGAGTGGGCTTTTGGCTGAGTACTTGTTAAGAGTTACTCCACTTCCCCTTCTATATGAATGAGCTTAAGATTTTTTACCAAGGGAATGAGTTTAAGATTTTTATGATTTAAGAAATTCACACGGTAATTAATGAAATAATTCAAGCATTTAAATTATAAGTAAAACAATCTTTAATTTAACTAATTTGTTTTTTATGTTTTTAGAAAATTCTAAAAATAATAATTTAGCATAAATTCCCAATGGTTTAATTTCGTACTATAGAGGTGTACTTTTGGAAAAAATTAAATAAAAAAATATATTTTAACTGCATCAATTAGTTTTTTCTGATATAATTAAACATATATTTAACTATAATAATTAGCTGTGTAGGTGAGGAAGGTAGTAGTGGTATTTATTAAAATTTTAAAATAATATCATTTTTATTTCATATTACTTATTACATTTGGAATATTATAATGTCTAAATTAGAATTTCATGTAAAAAAATATAGTCAAAATCTCTTAAATGAAAAGATATAATAGACCCATATAAATATTCCAAACAAAATTTCATAAATATTAAATTAGAATTAACCAAACATAAATAATTTATATCTACAACAAAACTAAGCTTGAAATATAAATATTTATTAAAGTGAAAAACGACAGTGAGTCAACATAAAACTTTGAAGAAATTTATAAAAAAAAAAAAAAAAAGACATGTTAAAAGTAAATTTAGTGGTAAACTCATTTATTGATTTGTTGTTAAAGGTAAATTTAGGAAAAATGTATTTCTTCGTGAAAAACAACTTCACCTATGGTAATGAAATTGAAGGAGTTTATTGCTCTTGATTGATTATTTAATTGATAAATTTTTGTTGACTAAGAAAAATCATTAAGACAAAGCAAAACATGCATGCTAGACATAAATTTCGTGCAAATCTTTAAAAAAATTTTCAGTGTGACAATTAATTAGTAGAAGTAGGGATTTATATTTAGAAATAAAATTAAATATATTAATAGGGTCGATTGGGGGTATCTTAAGGCTATAATGATTAAAATGGATATTTTTTCAAGGTGGGTTGACTGGGTGATGTCGTGTGTTGTCCACAGTCAGATATAAGGTTGCTCTTAATGGCTCTGACATTGGCCCCATTGTTCCTGCTAGGAATTTAGGGCAATGGACCCTTTATCTCCTTACCTTTTCATTCTTTGTGCTGAGGGGTTATCTGCAATGATTCGCAAAGCATATATAAGGGGTGATTTACATAGGTTTAGGGTAAGAAGAGGGGCTACTAGTATTTCTCACCTCTTCTTTGCTGATGATAGTTTGCCATTTTTTAAGGCCTCTGTTTCTGAATGTAAGGCTATAAAAAACATCCTGGGCAAATATGAAAATGTGTCTGGTCAAGCTATAAACTTCCAGAAATCTGAAATCTTCTTTAGTTCCAATGTCAGGGGGAGTATTAGGGATGATATATGTTCTAGCTTGGGGGTTTTTGCTCCTATAGATCATAGCAAGTGTCTGGGCCTTCCTTATTTGGTAGGACGAAATAAGAAAGGGTTGTTTGCTTTTCTCCGGGATAGGCTTTGGCAGTGTTTGCAAAGTTGGAAAAATAAGTTCTTGTCGAAGGCGGGAAAAGAAGCTCTTTTAAAAGGTGTGGCATGAGCTACAGAAGATGATGAATTCTTTTTGGTGGAATTTTGAAGGGGAAGATAGAAAAGGGATCCATTTTCTTAGTTGGAACCATGCTTAAATCTCGAGGAGGTAGGGGTTCCGACATCTTTATCACTTTAACCTAGCTCTTCTTAGTAAACGAGGTTGACGTGTTTTAACCAACGAGTCTTCTCTTTTATCTCGTATTTACAAAGCAAAATATTTCATCAGGGAAATAGGGTGTTAGACGGCTTATCGGGACAAGGGATAGGATTCGGGTGTGGCATGATCCATGGATTCCATCTTCTGAGGGCTTTCGAGTTCTTTCACCAGTTTTGGAGGGCATGGAGGATCCGGTTGTGGCAGATTTAATATAAGGAAACTCTTGCTTGTGGGATGATGTTCTTATTAGTGGGGTTTTTGCTCCAGTTGAGGCGGAGAGTATTTTAGCTATTCCGAGAGTTTGCAACGAGTTAATAATATTGTTGTTTGGCACTGGAATAAACTCAAACACTTTGATGTGAAGTCAACCTATAGGTTGGCTATTCAGTTGGTTGTTCCTAGTTTAGTTCATGAAGAGAAGGGAGAGTGGAAGAGGCTCTGGGGCTTGAAAAGTCCGCCAAAAGTCAAGCACTTTCTTTGGCGTGCTGCGAGAAATTTACTTCCTGCTTGACAAGGTTAAATCAACGAGGAATAGCTGTGTTTGATGCCTGTGATATATGTGATGCCCCTGAAACGATTTGTCATGTTCTCCTTCATTGTCCAAAGGCAGTTGTGTTTTCAAAAAATTTTCAATGCAGATCCCTGCTGTGGTTGATGATGGTTTTCTGAGTTGGCTAGGTTTGTTAACTTGTTCGGTGGATAAGATGTTGATGGAGGATTTAGTAGTGTTGCTATGGTTCCTATGGTACAACAGGAACCTCTTAGTTTGGAAAGGGATCAATACTTCTCCAGATATTATTGTTGCTCAGGCTGGTCGTTTTTCGCAGGACTGACATGCTGCCCAGATTGCACATACTCCTCTTGCAGTAGTAGTTCTATGGTGCACAGTAGTTGGACTCCATCATGTCTTGGTTCCTTCAAACTTAATGTGAATGCATCTGTGTTTGTTGATTTGAATTGTCCAGGATTTGGTGCTCTGCTGCCTAACTCAAGGGGCAGATTTATAATGGGTATAAGGTACTGTGGCTGGTATTCGTACTCCTCATATGGGAGGAGCTATTGGGCTAAGAGAGGTCTTATCTTGGCTCAAAACACAGCAATTTGGGTCAGGGGTTGTTGAATTGGATGCTCAGGAAGTTTGTTATGCTTAATCTGGTAACGTTGGTGATTGTTTTGAGTTTGGGTTAGTAGTTAGTGATTGTAAATTCTTAAGATTGAGGCCAATGTTAGCCCCTTTCATTGGGTAAGAAGACGAGTTAATGCTGCTGCTCACAGTTTGGCTAGGGTGGTGTGTTTATACAATTGGAATTCTCTTCCAAGTCAGGTCTTTGATATTATAATTGCTGAAATGGTTCATTAATAATACTCCTTTTTCAAAAAAAAAAATATATATGTATATATATACACATATTAATGAAGAAAGAAGTATTTATTTAATAATTTTAAACTTTATATTAAAAAATAGATAATTTAATTTAATTTAATTATAAATTGTATTATTTTTGTAAAAAAAAAATCTAATTTATTATTATGACAAAAAATAAAATAATATCTAAATTCAATCAAGAATTTTAATATTTTTGTAAAACAAAGAAATGACAAATAATTTTAGCTCAATTATGAATATTTAAGCTCAGTTCTCAATTCTAACATTAAAAATTAATTTTAATTAAAAAATATTATAAAAAAATTATTTAAATTAATTTTAATTCAAATTCCCTTTATGAATTAAAAATTAAAATATACTATAAAAAATCATTATGATCCCACATTTTTATAAAAATAAAAGTTTATAATATTATATTTTGGAAAAAATATTTTAAATGAAATATCATTTAATACAACTAGTTCAAACACATGCAGTGAACATTTAATTTATATGTATGTGTATATTTATATGTAAATTTTCTCTAATTTATGTTATACAGTTAAACTTTTGATTATATTTAATAGTTTAAATAAATATAAGTTTAATTTATTTTATGTAATTTTAATTTATGTAAGTGTATCTTGGATTTTAAATTTTTAATATTTCACTCATAAATCAATATTGCCTACTTTAACGAATCAGATTTTTTTCAAAAAAATCTATATTGAATTGCACTTGGTAAAAAGAAAAAATATTTTTTGATTGTTAGAGGTAATGGGCCAGATAAGCCCATCAGCCCAACCCAACTAATTCCCATATAGGACCGTTGTATGAGTAATAATTGCGAATGCGAGTTGATTCAGCCACTCAGTTTCAAAAAGGAAAACTGGCATTGCTATCGTTCATCATCATAACTACAAAACCCTAATTAGAAGACTGTTCTTCTAGATCCTTCCAAGAACCCACTCAAATTAATTGAAAAAATATTATTAATACTAATAGAATACTAAAAGTCTAGAGCTTTCCATCTTTAGCAGAAGCCTCCAGACTCCTATAGCTTATTCTTCTCTCTTCTACTCCCTATCATTTCACTCTCCTCGTCGTCGTTCGCATTTCTTGTTTTTAACTCTCTGAAGTGTAAGCTCTCTGCTTCTCTATCAATTTTCAGTCTATTGTTCTTATTATCAATGGCGAAGTACGGAGAAGGCGACAAGCGATGGATTGTAGAGGAAAGAGCAGACGGAGCTAACGTTCACAATTGGCACTGGGCGGAGACGGATTGTTTAGAATGGTCAAGAAATCTCCTCTCCAAACTTCTCTCTGGTATATCTATTCTTGATGGCGAAGGAAATCTTTATATCAAGACCAAGAAACTTGAGAAGGTCGACGGGGAGGCTTATGTTAATATTCGCAAGGGTAAGATCATTCCTGGATATGAATTGAGCGTAATCCTTTCCTGGGAAGGTGAAGCTAAGGATTCTGATGGGAAATCTTTGCTTAAAGTTGATGGATCTGTTGAAATACCTTATATTGCGGATGAGAATGCTGACGAGGACCCGGAAATTAGGGTTTCTATCAAGGATGATGGTCCAATTGGAAAGACATTGAAGGAAGCAATGATGGCAAAAGGGAAACCAGTGATCGAAGAGAAAATCAGGGTTTATGTTCAGAGTATGGCAAAGGGAGGTCCTGCTAAAGACGAATTAGAAGCCAAAAAGGTTGCACCTAAGGCGCAATCAACCTCCAAGAAGGAGATGGCTCCAGCGATAGCTGAGAAGAAGGAGGTGAAGAAAGAGTCGAAAAAAGGGTTTAAGACTATAAGTATGTCAGAGAAGTTTAGTTGCAGAGCTAGAGATATGTATGAAATATTGATGGATGAGAATAGATGGAAAGGATTTACACAGAGCAATGCAAGAATTAGTAAAGAGGTCGGTGGGGAGTTTAGTATTTTTGATGGGTCAGTGACTGGGAGAAATGTAGAGTTGCAAGAAGGGAAGCTGATTGTGCAAAACTGGAGGTTTGGGAGTTGGCCTGATGGGGTTGTTTCAACGGTTAGTTGTTCTTGCTAGCTCTTGCTATGAAGTTATATACTTTGGATTATGTTTTGATTGTTTTGCTTTAACTGAATGGAGTTGGATTTGATGGTTGCAGGTTAGGCTTACTTTGGAGGAGCTTGAACCTGGTTTAACTGTTGTGAAACTGATTCATACTGACATTCCTGAAGAAGACAGGTTGGTTTTATTGAAAAAAAAAAAAAAAAGTTGAAATGATATTTTGTTTGTTGTTAACTTATTTGTTGCTGGTGCAGATATGGGAATGCAACTGTGGTGGAGAACACGGAGAGAGGATGGCGGGATCTCATTTTCCGTAAGATACGGGCAGTTTTTGGTTTTGGCATATGAGCATTTTTTTTTTAGATACCTTCTACGAAGCGTAGAATTTATATGAGATTATTATGTTTCTCTCAGCTACAAATCTGAATGAATGAATGCTGGGATCATATTGGCATATTTGGATATTTTGGACTGTCCATGTGGTTGTAGTCTCTAAAACTGGTTGTCTTGGTGCTCATGTTTCTTCAATAACCAAAATGCTTTGTTCAATTTTAAACTTTGGTAAAAATGACAAAATGTGTGTCCTATAAAAGAACAGAAAAAATTGTTGAATTTCCCAATTTTCATACTTCACGGTTCATTTTGTTTTTTAATTTTTTCTCCTCATAAATACTGTGACCATATTGTACATATGGACAAAATCTGATCATTGTTGTTTAACTTTGATAGTATTGTTTTGGATTGATGGTCTCGTATGGCTTGTTGAGTGTGGATAGCTGCTGGTCAACATATTGGTGATTTCAATCTTTAGAGATTATTGGAGTTATAGGAAGTGATAATATAATTTATCTTGACAAAGATTTTCTGTCTTTCTTTCTCTTTTTTGGTTTTACTACCTGTGTAGAAATTCTGGTATATATTTTGAAGGGGAATGTGATGATAGTGGGATCTCTATATCTGGTTGAAGTGTAAGTTTTATTGGGTATGCTTTATATACTGCTTTTGGGCAACTCTCTCAACAACTAAGAGATCCATTTGAGAAACATAGGGACTAGTTGAAATAAAGATTGGATCAGTTTCAAAGTTTCAATGTTGCAAAATACTTCAAATCTGATCTATATTGGTTGTTTCGTAAGAAGTGAAAGTCATGGGGCCACTAATTCAGTGCATAGGCTCCCTTGGATGTTTCTAGTGGTTTATATTTTTGCTGTATGATTATTATGAAATATGGTAACAAAGTTGAAGTTGAATAGCAGCCAACAATGTGCCTTACTATGCATGGCTAAAAAGGTTTCGGATTGAAAGGGAGGTGAGAGAAGGGAAGGGGCAGGGGGGTTGCCTTTGTGTTTGGGAAGCTTAAAACTATATGAAAAGGGGAGGGAGAAGAAGCAATTTTGTTTTTGGATGAGTTGGAGGGCATTGTAATTGTAATTGTAAAAATAAAAATTCCCTTTTGAAGGTGGAACTTTTTAATCTTAAGTTGGGTGTATTTAACTTGAACTTCCAAGAGTATAATGAATTCCCAGACTCCTAAGGTAAGATTTTGATGACAAAAATCACAAGATGGGAGAGAGACTTCCCATTTGTTCTCCTCCATATTACACACTGCGCTACATGGATTGGTGAAGGAAATGGAGATAATGTAACAAACTTACGGGCAGCTGTGACCACAAAAGTCAATGTTGAAGCAATTAGGTACCTGTTCAGAAAGGTTTCATGATGTTAAGGGGTATTTGATATTGCATTGAACTTTTCATTGAAAGCTTGCAGAAATGCATCGTTCTCGTGTTTTTTGCTTGGAGTGCTGGGAGGAAATTCAAACTTGGATATGTGTTGCATATAGAGGAGATGTCCTAACTAACTGTGTTTGAGAATTTGAAAGCTGTAGATGTCCTAACAAGCTGTGTTCTGATTATGGTAGATAATTTTGTTGAGAATATTAGATGTAGGGTTACATGAGAACTAAATTTAGTGGTCAGAAAATATATTCTGATGGATTATTGTTATTATCTGTATGTCTGTGACAAGTTTCTTTATTACTGGAATAACAAGTAAATGAAATGTACTTTTTGATGTGCATGATTGATATAATGGACACATACTTCGAACTGTTTCTTCTACCTTTTCTGGGAATGATTGTTAGTGTTCTTTTTTCAGGTAATGAATAAGCACAGGGAAGTTATTAATATGTCTTTTTAAGTACTGTGTCTGCCTTTTGTTACACTTATATATTATTGATGGTTTAAGTTATTTTGTAAAACTATAGTAATTTGTTGATCTTTTAATCAAATATCAGTTTTCCGATTATTGTATAATGAAATATGTAGTGTATATAAAATCTTGCAACAAATCTATGTTTAGATCTCTTTCTACAGTAAAATGTTTTTTATTCGGTTTAACAATGGAAATAAAAACATCGAAACAAATAATAATAAGCAAGAAATAACATCATGTGATTTCATGCCACGTTTGGTTGGATTTTTCATCCTCTGGGTTTATAAATTTTTATTTGGAATTTTATATTTTGTTTTTGACGCAATTCTCTCTCCAGTCGTTATTTTGTGATAAAGTGTCTGCTTCTTACTCAAGACGCGGGGACTTTCCTTTTCTTTTTTATTTTTTTTTTTTTTTTTTTTTTTTTTTTTTTTATAATAGTTAACTTTGGACAGTTAATTAGAAATAATGTTTTTTATTCACATGGTATCAAAAACTAGATAACAACTATATTTACGCTATTTACCCTTAGTGTCTGGAGTTTAGTCAGGAATGCCATTTACATCAGTATTTAGAATTTGAGGGGAAAAATGAAACAGGATAAATTTTTTAAAAAAATGGAATGTGGGTTGATTTTTTATTTTCTTTCTTTTTTTTTTTTTTTAAAATACATTTTAAATGTGTATGTTATTTTCAATTCTTGGTTTATGTCTTGTTTGTATATTTGACTAACGTGCCCGAGGAAAAGGGGAGTGATAGGCTGTATTCGTTATGGTTCTATGTAGAATAAATAAACTTTTGATTTAGGGGTGAAGTTGCTATTTTTAGTAAAAAATGAAGGTACAAAATTCATATTACCTTTTATGTAGCTTTCAATATTTGAAAATATTAAATCAGTTTAGAACACAATTGTTTTATCTATTTCTCTCTCTATTTAATTAAAAAATGCATAAAAAATTAATGTGCGGGTACAATTTTAATTCTTTGTACTAAGAAGAAATCATTGCAAGTTAAACGTAAATTGCCTTCTGCCGGTGTTGCTGAGAATAAAAAAGTAGAGGCAAAGAAAAAAAAAAAAAAAAATCATTTTACCATACCAATTGTTTTTCGAATAATCTTATCAACTAACTTTAAATTATGAGATTGATGCGTAATCGCATAGAAAAAATTAAAAATAATGAAACAAAAAGAGTACAAATACACCTAAAAGGTTAAGTGGACACGTGTATGCATAGAGATTGAAAGTACAATGCTTCCAAGTAATGAGCTGGCTATGGTATAGGAAACATACACCCTCTCTTTTTTTTAATCCTGAAATTGACAAAAAGAGATGGTTCTACTGTCTTCTCGAAATGAATTATCGTGGCTTTTACAAATTCAATTATACTTCATGGATTGAAAAAAATCAAAGATGAGTGAATAGAATAGCGATTGACCAACAGGACTCTTATTTGATCAAGAAATATTGTATTGGTACCATCTTAGGGTGAGAAATAGAGATCAAATAACCAATAATAAATACGAAAAAAAAAAATGAGATGCGCAAGTCAATTGCAAGGTACAAATTAACTATTTATGACTTGGACAAATTTAATTATTCTAGCAGCTGTTAATTGTTTTAATAGTTGTTGATTATTTTATTAGTGATTAGTTGTTAAATATTAATTATTAGTGGTTAACGATTACATAGGGTTTAAAATAAAAATATGCTGTAAAAATAATTATTTGATTAGTTGTTTATATAAAATGACAAAAAATGATATGAAACCGATGAACAAGGTAAAAACAAGATATAAATATAGATTTCATAAAAAAATTGTAAAACGTTAAATTTTAATGAAGATAACGTTTCTTAAAAACATTGTCTCAAACTTTAAATGCTAAGTTAGATATTGGACGTGTTCAGTAAAAACATTTAGAATAACATTTAGTGTTTTGAACTAATTAAAATATATTTTTCTAAATTATTGTTTTCAGTAACTTGATATATAGAGTAACTTTCAAAGTTTTATGGAGTGTTTTCTAAAATGTTATTTTATATAATGTTCAACTCTTTTTACTTATTTTTTTTACAACCTTATCTTTATCCTCAATTAATAAAAAATTATTGTATTTTATTATCTTTATGTTTGACTTATTTATATTCTACAGTGAAAGAAAAAAAACATTGTTTATATATTCGTATTTAAACTAAAATAAATATTAAAAATTAAAAATGTTGATCTCCTAAAATATTAAAAGTTTTCCATTTTATTTATAAAGTAGTAAACTTCTCAATTTTTGTTCCCTTAAATTTTGAAAATTTATGTATAGTGAGATCATTTTTTATAATGAATTTAATTGAAAATTTCAGGTGAATATTTTTTTTTTTTTGTCATTTTAAATTTATTGCCGTTCAAATAACTATTTTTATTGAATACTTTTTCACTTTGAATCACTATTTAAACAACTAATAACTAGCCGCTAACATCTATTAGCTAACGGATTTATTCGGCAAAATTAATTGTTTTGATAGATGTTAGTTGTTTTAACAGCGTTTAGTTGTTAGCTATTTGAATAACGTTTTATGAATCGCTAAAGCTAAAAACTACATGAGTTAGCTTTTCACATAACGTTATCCTAATCTCTAAAAATTAATGCAAATTTTATGTTATGGAATAACTTTTTAAATCGGTCAAAACTCTAAATATTATTCAAAAAGTTGTTGCTGCACAAAGTTAATAACTAACAACTATTAAAATAACTCAGGAAAATTAGTATTGTATTACCAAATTTTATAATTAATTAAGATAGTGTTTCAATCATATTAAAAGACTAAATATTACTTCAAACGTTATTGTCAAGCATGGCCTTAGAAATATTGTAGGAGATAAGTGAAGATAGAATTTCCACTAATAAGAGAGAACTCGAATTGAAATTTTGCATTTTTTATATTTTTATAAAAAATTTTAATATACATATAATTGTGTTACAAAGTTACCTTTGTCAATAATTTTTTTCAAATATCAATAAAAAAAATAAAAGGTTGAATAATTAATGTGTTTGAAGATGATGAAAACTATAGTATTAAAAATATATATATAAACAAATAAAAATAACGAATCAATCGATTGTAATTTGATTGGTCTTTATATCCTCTTATAAAATATATAGAGTACTATAAATATTATCACTAATTTAGTAAATATCATTTCAAAAGGAAAAATTATCTCTTATTATGTAGTTTATAATATTATTTTGATCTATTGAACATTTTCTATATTAAAAAAAATGTGTTTATGACTTTTATTATCCCAAATCATATCATTAAAGATTTTTTTTTTGGGTTACATGTATCTACAACATTGAAGTCAAAACAATATACAATAAGTTTGATTTTTAAACTGGCTATTTGTGTTGGACCTCATCTTCCAACAAAATGACAACACTTGCTTTCATATATCTAATAAAAGAAGTAAGCAACCATGACAACACCATCACAAAACAGACAACATTTGCATAATGCTACAATTTATTACCATTCTCGTGTCTGGAATTGTTCTATTGGTTTTTCTTAACCAGAATATCTATTTTATGAATATCGTCTATATCAGGAATATCTATTTTATTTAATAATTAATTAAAAAAGTGGAAAATATATGTACTGTTAGTGTGTGCGTGTGATGGTATAGAAAACTCGTGCACTCGATTCATATTTTGCATGCTCAAAAGGAGGAAAACGGCAAAAGCCAGTCCCGCAGTAACATTCCCATTTACTGCCCAACAAAATCTATTTCCGTAAAGGGGCACGATTTCCACGTGGTTTTCCGGATAGTTCACTGCAAGCGAACCATTCTAATCGAGGACGTTATTGTCATTTCCTTAAAAAAGAAAAAAAAAACATCTGTCGTCACTATTTCACTTCGCTCAAGTACCAAAATGTCCTCATCTTTCAGCAACATTGACAATCCCTAGCGAAAAATTTAACTTTTACCTCTCTTGTCTTTATCGATAACTGTAAAATAATGTTTGGCTCTGCTGCTTTTTCTTTTCTCTTTCAAAATCAAGAGCAGTGAAAACCACCGGACAGAAGTTTTTTGCTCTCTTATTAATCGAATTTCTGTTGTCGTTTTTACGGAAATTATGAGTCACTATAATCAACATTTTATTAGTAGCTGAACTATTTTTTGTTATTCTTTATAATTTGTTTAACAATAAAAATTTCGAGCTTTATTTATTTTTAATAAAAAATGAGATAATTTATTAATAAATTAAATTAAATTAGTTAAATAATAAATAAACTAATTAAAACTGAATAAATAAATAAATTATTGAAGAAAATCCAAATTTTTAGATAGTTGGTCAATGATGCTCAAATGTGTAATGCTCTGAGCAACAGATTGATCACAAGCCTAAATAGATTTCAAGTTCATTAATTAGTTAATCACATGCATATTTTAATAAATTAATTTTGTTAAGACATACATTTTGTTGGTTATTTGCTTATTGTTTTTACTCCGTTAATTGATTCTTATATAGTATTAATTATAATATAATTTTTTTATATTATCTAGATTTTTATAATGTTAAAATATGATTTCACATTTAATAAGTTTAAATTAAAATCTGTCTTTATTTAAATAATATTCATATTATATGTGAATAAAATTATTTTTAAACTAATTTTTATATGATAAGCTGATATTAAAAATTGAATATATTTAATAAAAAATTATAGGCGATAAATTGAAAAAATTATTATTAATTATAAGATTAGCTTCTTCAATTATAAAAAAACATTAGAAACTATTGATAAATTGGATTTTAGCATTTCATTCATTCTCACGCAATTGAAAGAAGAATAATATAATAACTAAAAAAAGTAAATATATATATTAGATATCTCTAACACCCACTCGTATTGAATTACAATTTTAAAATATATGAATTTAATAAAAAAAATTTTGATGATATAAAATGAATAATTTAAATATATTAAAAAAAAATATATATATATATATATATCCAAGCATGAAACTCAGTTCAATTGTCTTTTATTCAACTTGAAGCTTGACGAATTTGGCAACATGAGTTCAAATTCAACTTAATAGTCAAGTTCAATGCAATCTAAATCTATTTATTTATATATATAAATGCTCAATAATAATTTGACAAGCTTTCAAGCTGAATATTATTCAAGCACGAAGGTCGGCTCAAAGTCTTTTCGACTTGAAAAATTTATCAATATGAGCTCAAATTCATCTTAACATTTAAGTTCAGTGCAATCCAAATCTATTTATTTCAAGTGAATCATGCTTGATATATATAATAAATGTTCAATAATGACTCAATAGCGTTTCAACTCAAATATTATTTAAACTCGAAAGTCGGCTCAATAGTCTTTTATTCAACTTGAAGCTTGACAAACTTAGCAATATAAGCTCACTCAGAAAGAACATTCAAGTTTAATGCTATCTGAATTTATGTATTTTAAGTGGATAATACTTAAAATGTATATATATATAAATTTAATAATGACTCAGTAAGTTTTCGAGTTGAATATTATTAAAACTCAAATTTAGCTCATTCGTTAAATGAGTTAGCTCAAGTTCGATTTGAATTAAATTTTATTTTGAATATTTTTTAAGCCAAGCTCGAATAATTCACTGGACTAATATAAGGATTTTCTTGTGTGAAATGTTTATTTCTTTTAGCAGAAAAAGTAAAAATGATATTGAAATAAAATAGAAAACTAAGTTCTTTTTTTATTTATTGGATGCTCATCATACCAAAAATTAAATAACAAAAAAATATAACTAACTTTCTTAATATTTTAATATTAATTTTAATGCGATTCTTTTATACAGTCTTGTGTGGAGTTTGTGATCTTTTCATTTTACATGAAGTATTTATTTTATTTTTTGAAATATGATAGTGCGGCTTGTTCCTCCATTGGATCAGTAGCTAAAATCTTATGTTTTCGTCATAAGCAATTAGCTCATCCATTGGATTTAGTGGTTCATATCATCTATCTTCGTTATAAATAATTAATTCATGGATATTAAGTTATGCACGGAAGATTCAGAGAATTTGTTTAACCAACTATTTTGAATATCTATTATTTTTTTTCCAAGTTTACCATAGGCTTTTTTATTAAATTAATAAATAAAATTATTTTAATTATAATAATTTTGTTCTCTGTCTAATATTCAAGGGAGGGTCATATATTCTTTGCATTATTTATATTAATTTGAAGTTTTTGATAAAATCTTAATATATTATATTAAAAAATTATATTTTAATTCATTTTGAAATTGTATTGCATATTCAAATGAATATTATTTATAAGGTTAGGAGTTTATAGATCTCGAGGACATTGTAATTGGAATGACTTTATCTGAATATCCCTTTAATTTAAGAAAGGCAAATTAAATTCAAATTTATTAATTTTTTAAATTTTTTTTGAGTCAAGTTCAAATAGCTCGCGTGAATTGGCCAAGCTCATTGACACCCTTACACCTGAGTAGGTAAATATATATATATATATATATATAAACAAAACATTACATATATAGGATAATTAATATAATGTTTTATTAGGAAAAATAAGCAAGAAAATTATGGTTTAACCATATCAATTACATTTTCTTAATACGTGTGGACATGAAAATAAACCTATTTTTATAGGATGAAGGGGGTAAAAACTATGAACACCAACATTTCTTTCTTTTTTTTTTTCCTTGTAATAATTTTATTAAAAAAATATATACCTATTTTGTTTAATTTTATCACAAAATAAAACTTTATTTTATTATCCAAATTTCAAATACAATTAAGTATATATTTCGTTACACGTCATGTAAAAAATAATATAAAAAATATTTCATAACAATGAATCAATGATGCTCGATTTTGAACTCAATAAAATACAAAAAAAAATTAAAAAAATATTACACTAAATTAAATTGCAAAAAGTTTTCATACCAATTATTGCCATTTAAAGTTAATTTTTTATTTATTTTATAATTAAGTGTGTGTATATATATGTTATTTTATTATTGAAAACAAAATTATAATCCAGCCCGTTAAACATGTAATGTAACAGTAGTATCTCAATCTCTCTCTCCATTTTAACCGTCTGTCAGACTGTCACCCATAGCTCTACCACAATACAATTTTTCCATTGCCATTTTCTTCATTACCGTAAGCCTCCAAAATCCTTTTTCTTTTCAATCCCTCTCTCTCTTTCTCCATATATATATATATATATATATATACACAGAGACACACACGCAGATATATGCAGAGGCAAAACGCAGCAGCACCAAATCTCATCTTCATCAACCAAAACCCCCCTTTACGTATCTCTTCTCATTCTAAGTCTCTCGATCTCTTTCCTCTCTAATCCTCTCTCTTTCCCTCCAAATCTATCTCATAATTTTGTTAATTATTGATAAACCCATCACGTCTCGATCCATATACTATCCATGAATCCAGTTTTTGTTTCTTTAATTCAATTTGAATACTGGTTTTGATTCTGATCGATTTTTTTTTCTTTCAATCGATCGGTTTTTGGATCCGTTTTTTAGCTGCAAATGAGGATGTGCAAAATGGAAGGATTGATGATGGATAAATCTATGTTAGTGTAATTCTATACCAACAATAAGATAAAATATATAGATTACAAATAAGATGCCAGGCATAGCGCAAAGAAATGAGGAATTCAGTAATGCATCATCGGGCGTTTACTCGCTCTCTGCTAATGGATTCTGGTCAAAGCATCGGGACGATGTTGGCTACAATCAGCTTCAGAAGGTACTAGTGTATATTGGGATTGAATGCGATCACTGTTTTCTATATAATTTCTGTGTTTCTTTTTTTTTTTTTTTTGGATTTCTTTTGGTAATTTGGTGTAGATTGGATCTTGCTGCTCAAGTTATTCAATGATTTTGGTTTTGAAGTTCTGGGTGTTGTTTACTATTTCTGTGTGTTAAGATTGTTAGTATTCTGTTCCGCAGATCCACTGTAACACCTTGTTTATGAGATTTGCATATGCAGTTTTCTTTGCAATAGAGGTGGTAATTCCATGGAAGTTACGATTGTGTATGCCAGTAGCTTTCTATTTTAGGTTTGTTTACCGGACAATATCAACCATTTTATTGGGTAATAGAATTCGGGTTAAGATAATGGTATTTCAGTGCTCCGCATGGTTGCTTACAAGACAAGTAGTTGTGTTATATTTATTGAATTTTTTGTCAGTTTAGTACGAATATGTTTCAAATATGGTTCAAAACTCTGTTAATGAGGATTGTTGTTGCATTGAAGGTTTTCAATCCACTAGAAACTAAATGCAATTCTGCAATTGGATAATGAGAAATTTTGAATGTGCCAACCTCCCTTTTTGCTTGCAGTGTGCAAAAATGTTTTGGTGTATATACCTTCTTATGCTTACAAGTAATGGCAATTTGTTTGACTTTTATCTTCATACGAATTTCAGGACTGTGTTAAATGTAGTTACTTATGACCACTACTAATAAAGGTTTATGTACTTGTGGTGTAGTTCTGGAGTGAATTGTCGCCACAAGCTCGCCAGAAGTTATTGAGGATTGACAAGCAAACCCTGTTTGAGCAAGCTCGAAAAAATATGTACTGTTCTAGATGCAATGGGCTACTGCTCGAAGGTTTCTTGCAGATTGTCATGTATGGTAAGTCTCTGCAGCAGGAGGGGCTAGGTGGACACTTTCCTTGCAATAGACCAGGGGCCTCAAAAAATCAATGCGATGGAGAATCAAATATGATGAATGGGTGCCAAGATGAAATTCAAGATCCATCTGTCCATCCCTGGGGGGGTCTGACCACAACCCGTGATGGCTCTTTGACATTATTGAGCTGCTATTTGTACTCAAAGTCCCTCAACGGTCTTCAAAATGTGAGTGCTGATTAAATTTCATAATCCAATAACACTATCCCTTTCAAATTTAGTAGCTGAAGGCTGGTTGAATCAGGTGTTCGACAGTGCACGAGCGAGGGAACGGGAAAGGGAATTGCTCTATCCTGATGCTTGTGGCGGAGGAGGTCGAGGTTGGATTAGCCAAGGAATGGCAAGTTATGGTAGAGGACATGGAATGAGAGAAACGTGTGCTCTGCATACTGCCAGGCTTTCTTGTGACACATTAGTGGATTTCTGGTCAGCACTTGGAGAAGAGACTCGACAATCTCTTTTAAGGATGAAGGAAGAAGATTTCATTGAGAGGCTTATGTACAGGTGTGTTTGCACATAGCCAATTGCTTATTCTTTATAACATCATTCAGTTTGAAATAAAATGGACTACAGAATGAGAAGTCTCGTTGGCCAACTCATGTTTATTGGAGCTTAAAACTACTTGCTGATAGCATCTTGGCGAAACTGGAAAAGAAGAAAAAAAAAGTAATTTGGCATCACAAAAGATGTAAAACTTGCAGTATGTGCTTCTAGAAAGCCTACAAAATGCAGATATGGTGCTGTTTTCTTTTTGGGAATTGTTGATGCCTTATATACAATAAGCCCCAGAATGTCAAATAGTTATTGCTCATATGATCTTCTCAGCTTAGCATGTTCCCTGATAGATAACATCACTAAAACAGATTATATCTGGATGGAATGCTGTTAGGAAGCTAATGACTACATGTTTCACATTGAATTAAGGATAGTTTCAGCAGTTGCAGTTTTCCGTCATTGGTGATATTTTCTGTTTCTTCTGGATAAAAGAAAATGTTGTCAATATTCAGAGTAAAAAAAGATGACTTCTGTTGGGATAAGAAACTAGCAAAGCTTTATTTCATAATGGGCAGGACTCCATATACTTATTGATCAAGGCAGTCTATTATAAATTCGTCTTAACTGAATTTACTTTGTTGTTTAGTTAGTTTGTTTGCATATTTTGGTTTTCTTGGAGTGTGATGTTCTGTTGAGGTATGAAAGGGCCTAAGTTGTGACATTGTACAATCTCCAAGAGCTATGCAGCAGAATCCTGACCACTACTTTTGAAGGTGTAGAATACCTGGTGTAACTTTGGGACTTAGTCTTTGTTTATTGAAGCATTAAGAAACAGAAGTAGATGGCTGGAATAAACTAAAAACTTTGAAAATTCCTAACGGATAGGGGACATTCACCCATCAAAATTACATCTTTTGAGGCAATCCTTATTGATGTGGGAGAAAATTAAGGAGTAGACTTCCAACTTTCTATACTGGAGTAGACTTGTAAGATAAACATTTACCCTCCTTTTTTGAGGGCAAACTGAATCAGGCTTTACAATAAAACTTGATCAATTATAAAGCAGACATAAAACATGTTCTCTTCTCCTAATGCAGCTTGATCTTAGTCTTGCTGGTAGCCTATATTCTATCACATATTTATGTTTTTGCTTTGGAAAAAACTTCATATTTCACAGAAATAGTATAGTTGGCACTGTTCTTGGCTCAAGAATAAGGTTATATTTCCCTGACCTTTTGAATGCATGTTGTTTGGGTAATCATATCTATTCATACACTGACTACAATTCAAACAGATCGAGGCCACCTTGGCATGGTTAAAAAGAGAGAGGGAAAAAGAAAAGGAATTGATAGAAACTTCAAAAGTGCAAAGAACTTAAGTGTTATTCTTGCCCTTTCATGGATCGATCATAAGAAAATAGATGCCATTCCATTATGTTGGAAATGAAAAATATGGATGGATTTCATTACCTAGAGCTGTCAAAATTTCAAGTGGTAGAATTGCATTACTCTTTTATTTCCTTGGGTAGTTAGTCTTTAAGTGATCTTGGAGACATAAAACAATGCAGGGAGTTTTGTTGAGAAGGAGAAATCATTGGACAAAGAATTCCAGCTCTTGAATTGATAGCTTTGCTTGGAAGGCAGGTAGCACAATTCTTGGGAAAACTGAAATACATAAAAAATCTTAGTTTGTATATTCTGCTCCCATTCATGTTAGCCTATCTTTTATCAATTAGCATTGTCTTTATTACCATTATCAAAGTTTGGTTGTTCCAGTGGTTGTTAAAGCAAACCACTTGTTGACCAGGATTATGTTGGTTATGGCATCATGCCCTGCAAAACTGGCATGCTAAAGTTAAAAAACATACTGAGAAAAGTGGGTATAATGATATAGCATATATTGGTTGGATATAAATGCATTAGAGACATGTAGAGGTTTTGAACTGATGATATAACTAAAATTTGGTTGTACATTTATATGGATTTACTATTAATACACTTAAGTTGGGACTTGAAAGAAGGTGAGGGTGGGTCAAAGTGAAATTGAGTGTATTTATCTAAAGCATAGAGAAGGGAGATTAGTTAAGTGTTGCTTCCCTAGCCTTCTTCAGGGAAAATAGATTTCATCATTAAATAATTATCATACTTTTAAATTTGTTAATCTTACATTTATTTATCTGATATTTTGTCATTCGTGAACTGCACTTGTTTATGCTCCTCCTTTGTTTATTTTTGTTTGATAATATTCAGTTTTTTCTGCTTAAAGGGATCCAATTGTGTGAACAAACAGATGCTTACATCCTTAATTGGGTTAACAAACAGAGCCTACAGCTTTACTCATTCCTTGAACTGTCACACATTTATTAGCTATTTTTCCCCCTCTCCCATTGTAATATTTGCTATTAAGTTTAGGCAGTTATGTGTGTAAGTAGTTATGGCTGCTTTTCTTTATTACTGACTATGTGCTGATAGTTCGTGCCAAACATTTTTCCATCAGGATTTTTGTGTTTATTCTTTCTCGTTTTTTTTCAATGAAACATGTGCCACAGGTTTGACAGCAAGAGATTTTGCAGAGATTGCAGAAGGAATGTTATTCGTGAGTTCAAGGAGCTAAAGGAGTTAAAGCGCATGCGGAGAGAACCTCGCTGCACCAGTTGGTTTTGTGTTGCAGATACAGCTTTTCAATACGAGGTATTTCTTTCACTTTCTGAATTTGTGATTTTGTGTTTATGAAGAGTGAGGATATCATGGTCACCAAAGAAATGCCTATCATGCTATTGTTTTTTATTGCTAGCTCATGCATTATTGACTACTAAATGAAATTTCATTACTGTGATTGTAACCGAAATTTCTGTACTATTTCCTCAGGTATCTGATGACACAATTCAGGCTAATTGGCACCAAACTTTTTCTGATACTGTTGGATCATATCACCACTTTGAATGGGCAGTTGGAACAGGGGAGGGAAAATCTGACATTCTAGAATTTGAAAATGTTGGCATGAATGGAAGTGTTCAAGTTAATGGCTTGGATCTTGGTGGTTTAAGTGCGTGTTTTATCACTTTGAGGGCTTGGAAACTAGATGGCCGCTGCACTGAGCTTTCTGTGAAGGCTCATGCATTAAGAGGTCAACAATGTGTGCATTGCAGGCTAGTGGTTGGTGATGGTTTTGTTACAATAACAAGAGGGGAAAGCATCAGAAGGTTTTTTGAACATGCTGAGGAAGCTGAGGAAGAAGAGGTAGTTCAGGTTTAATTATACCTTCTTTTCGCTCCTCAACAACGCTTTAAATCTCATCAAATATTTTTCACGATAATTCCTTTTGACATTGTTGTTAAACATTTTTCTGCATTTGTAGGATGATGATTCCATGGACAAGGACGGAAATGAGCTGGATGGAGAATGCTCCCGTCCTCAAAAGCATGCGAAGAGTCCAGAACTTGCTCGAGAATTTCTTCTAGATGCTGCGACTGTTATTTTCAAGGAACAGGCAAGTTTTATGTCCTTCCAATGTGCTTGCTGTTCTTTCAGATAGTTCACAAATGAATACCACTTATTCTGACGTTAATTCTAATCTGGAGCTTTGGAAATCCAAAATGTGCTTATGCTGGCTTCTGGAATTGGAAGTATGTGGTAGGTTGCTTTAGGGAAAGCGGTTTCGTTTAAAAATGTCCAGAGGAAGGAGTATTTTATGAGTTCATTGGTCAAACCATGTGAATTAGATGGGAGCATTGTGTACATTGAGTTGCTTCCATACGAGATATTATAATTTTGAGTCTGAACATTTGAATTTTCACATTTTCCACCACTTATTCTATCTCATTCATTTTTCAGGTTGAAAAGGCTTTCAGGGAAGGAACTGCACGCCAAAATGCACACAGTATCTTTGTTTGTCTTGCACTAAAATTGCTCGAAGAGCGCGTTCATGTTGCATGTAAAGAAATTATCACATTGGAAAAGCAGGTATTACTAGTGATTTGGGATAAGATTTCATTTTTAGCTGTAAATCAAAAATAGGGAAGTTTTCATTTATTTTAGGAGAAATGCTTAGTGCAATCGTTCCTAGCAGATGAAACTTCTTGAAGAAGAGGAAAAGGAAAAGCGTGAAGAAGAAGAACGGAAGGAGCGAAGAAGAACAAAAGAAAGAGAGAAAAAGCTTAGAAGAAAGGAAAGGTTAAAAGGGAAGGAAAGGGATAGAGATAAGAAATGTCTTGAATCAAATCATACACCTGAAGTCTCAAAGCATGAAACATCTGCAAGTATAGATGAGGAGACTAGTAATGCCATCAGCTGTAGAGATTCAGTAAGTGAAAATGGTGACATTTCACTATCCAGGCCCGGATCGCCTGATAGTCAAGAACATCAATCCTTAAATGGGTGCGCCACTTCCATAATGCAGGACGACTCCTGTGGAAGTCCTGATGGAGAGGTTACTAATATGAAAGATGGAACTAGCTGTTTTACAATGGAACAATCAAAATTTTCTCGTCGGAGACTGAAATTTCGGAAAGAAGTTCAACTTGATCCCTCTTTGAAGTGGTCTGATAGACGTCGATTTGCAGTTATTTCAGAAAATGGAACTGTTGCCAATAGATCCGAGTCGAGACATTACAGTGATAATTTTGATAATCCTCCAAGGGGCGTCAGTGGGTTAAATAGGCAGTCCAGGATAAATGGACCAAAGACTAATGGTCGAAATTGTGGCCTGAAGTTCAATGAGAAATATCATTGTTTCAACAACAGGATGAATGACAGATATGATTTCCATTCTTGCAGCTGTCACCAAAACAATGAATACAGGGTGAAGGTTGAACCACAAGTTTCTTCTGTAAGAATTGGCAGAGAGAGCAAATCTTTTGGGAAGTCAGAGTCTACACTGGATGTATCTAAGCAATTTTATCGTGGAAGCAAGTATGTGCAAATAGATTACGGGCGTGAAGGTTGTGGAAGACCTAAAAGCAAAATCATCACAACGAACAATTCTTCCAGCAGGGATTTGCTTCATTCTAAGAAAGTTTGGGAGCCCATGGAATCACACAAAAAATATGCTCGAAGCAACTCTGACAGTGATGTTACCTTGAGGTCATCAACTTTCAAGGTTGAAGGAGTAGAATCTGATAATAAGTCATTTAAGTTATCTGGTGATACTTGTTCTGGCAGAGTTGCTCAAAATTTTGGAGAAATTGATCATGAAGAAGATAATACAGGGAAATCAGGAAACTGTAGCCTTGGAATCAATAAAGGATGCCAGAATGGAAACAATGTGGAAGTGAAGGAGCCTTGCTACTCAACTGAAACTCCTTTTGAGGAAGTCAGATCATGTCTTGCAAAGAACTCTGCCTTGAATAGGACATCTGATCCCAGCATGAGTAGCACATCAACTTCTGATAACTGCTCATCATGCCTCAGTGAGGGAGATAGTAATACAGCATCCTCGAACCATGGAAATCTGGAATCCTCATCCACATCAGATTCAGAAGATACCAGTCAACAATCAGAAGGAAGAGAAACTTCACCGTGTCAAAATGGTTTTTCCAATTCTCATGAAGCAACCACTGAGAACAAACCAAGTTCAAATGGAGGTGTGGCATTTGGAAGCAGGAAACTGTTTGAACTTCCACCAGATGGTCCAAGAATGAGTGGTTTGGGAAATACAAAACCTTCTCAAAATGCTGATTATGGTATACCAACTGTTGCAATAGGCTCACAAAATCAAGGCATGTTTCCACCTATGCAAAGCCAAAATTTACAATTTCCAGTCTTTCAAACTCCTCCATTGAATTACTACCATCAAAATCCAGTTGCTTGGCCAGCTGCTCCACCTAATGGATTAATGCCTTTTCCCCATCCGAACCATTACCTATATGCTGGCCCTATTAGCTACGGTTTAAATGGAAACTCACGCTTATGCATGCAGTATGGTCCCATACAGCATCTGGCAACTCCCATGTTTAATCCAGGTCCTGTTCCAGTTTATCAGCCACTCGGAAAAGCCAATGGCTTGAACTTGGATAAGCAAACAAAGACGTGTACTATGCCAGAAGTTTTAACTGAAGCTAAAAAAGAGAATGCAGCTTCAGCTGGATCATGTCCAACCACAGTTTCATTAAATGGAGAAGGTGGGAAAATGGACAATTCTGCCAAATTGCATGTCAGTGACACCAGCTTTTCCTTATTCCATTTTGGTGGGCCTGTAGCGCTTTCAACAGGATGTAAGCCAAATCCTTTACCTTCAAAAGATGGGATTGTTGGAGATGTTTCTTCAGAAGTTACAGAGGAACAACTTGAAAATAGACCTGCCTGCAATAAAAAAGAAACTACTATGGAAGAATATAATTTGTTTGCAGCAAGTAATGGCCTAAGGTTTTCTTTCTTCTAATATATTACTGAAAAGCTGTTAGGTGGCTGTTTCAGAGTGCAGTCCCTATCTTCTTATTTGCTATTGGAAGTTTGAGTACTTTGAAGCCAATACACAATAATCTTCCTCTGAGAAATTGCACTTTTAGTTATAGTTTCTTCAGTTGTTTGATAACTAATTTGTCTATTTTTCCCCCCTTAAAGTTTCAATGTAGAGAGAGAAAGGTTGGAAGAGTGATATAATGCTTTGAGATTTTCTGTACGAGGTCAGCTTTTTTTTTTTTTTTTTTTTTGATATTCTATTAATGAAGCATTTGTTGGTATGAGATTTTTTCCCTTCCTCCTGAGTATTGCATCTTTAATTTTTGGTCTTTAGTACTTTGTAGTGAGATTCGAGTACAGGAAGCACAATTGCAGTAAGTAATCAAGTACTACTTTATAGTGCTTTTCTCAAAAGCAATTGAAGCAATCATGCTAAACAGGTCTATGAACTATTTCATGCTCAAAAGGAAAAAGAAAAAAGAACAAGAAAATTTGTGGCTTGTATGAGTTCTACTGCTGTATTCCTTGAGTTTCACCAACCAATTCAACTAAATTAAAATTCTCATCTCTTAAATTTTAGATTTTAAATTTTCAACTCTTAATATTTAGTTTTATCAAATAACCAAATTAGTCTTACTAGTAAGAATTCATTTCTTTTTTTTTCTTTTTTTTCATTTGATTCCATATTGTTTCTTGTATTTTAGTTCAGCATTATTCTATCTTTTCTTTTTGTTTTTAAATTGAATAGTATAAATTAATAATCTTTTATTATTTTGATTTTCTTATTAAATTAAACTACCACCAAATCTATAGATTAACATTTGTAGCCATGAGCCATTATCCCCTCTTAAAATTTTAAAATTTTATATTGGGTTCCTTTTCCTTGTAGTAAAATAAATTTAAAGTTAAATATTTATAAAGTACTAATGCGATGTAATTTAATATAATTAGAGGCATTTTAGTGTAATATTTACATTAAAACGTTTTTGATTACACGGCTTAATAAATATGGCTTGTGTACTTTTTACCTTAGATGCAAATCATGCATCCGTGGACAATTGTAAGCAGTAGAATATGATTATTGAATGAAAATCTCTCACATTAGTTTATTAATTATATATATTAACATGTTTAATTCTTAAATACATATAATTGGGAAATTAGTTGTCTTTTATTCTTCTCATATATCTATACATACATGAAAAAAGCAATTATAACAATCTTTATATTTCTACGATTTGATTTATTTGCCAGAAAATTATCCTTGGGACATTTTTTTAAGAGTACATATACACTAAATTCCTTCTTTAGTTTGAAAAAAAAAAATTATAAGAAAAATGCTGTTCTCAAACTATTTCTAAGAAAAAGTTGCATTCATTTCACAGAGACCCACACAAACCCATTGTCACAGCATGGAAATGTTAGGGCATAACAAATTGCAACAAATTTTCAAAGCTTGCTTTCTTTTGCAGAGCTTCTTACCGGGAAAAACACCAATGAACCGACCAGCACTGTACCATTGAATTCGCATTTTAATGTATCACAGAACTCTTCATCCTACAAAAATGGTTGAGAAATGAAAATCTTTTATCAGATTGTTTTCCCAGAAAATCGTAAAACAGCAAGATAGAATCTTGGCTCGTCCACAAATTCAGCCATCTCAAAAGCATTATCAGCTGCAACCGTCTGCAAGGTCATCTTATCAGGCAATTCAGAAACTACAACATCTTGGTATTGTTTCTTTTGCAGCTCTAATCCTTCTCTTCCCTGGAGATGGCTTATGACAACTCTTGCACCTACACAATCAATAGGCAATCTATGAAAAACTTCAAAATAGGCATTCAAATTTTCTATGTATTTAAAACAAACTCGTGATTCCATCCAAATAAAACTTCAGTATCACCATCTCACCACATTTGGGAGAAAAAAATCTTATAAAGTAATTACAGATCCAGCAAGGCAGTAAACTCCTTATTTACCTTGTGAGCAGTGTCTTGCAAGTGTCCCAAAAACCTGGTCGAGTTTAAACGGCAAGGCTGGCAGAAAATAGAGAAATACAACATCATAAGGACGCCACTTTTCTGGCACATGTATCAGCTCTCCTTGCCAACATTTGACCTTGTCAAATTTTTCTTTTATGCAAGCTAATAGGAAAAGTGAATCATGGATGACAAGCAAAAAACTGAATGGCGATGTATCAACTAACTGATCTACAAATTCTTCTGAACCAATTGAAACCAAAACCCTCGAAGTGTCTTCAACCTCTCCTGCAGATATTATCTGGCTAATTTTTTGTTTATGCTCTTCTTCAGAATTGATATCATCTAAATCAAGAAACGACCAATCTTTTTCTATAAAATCTTCAAAAGTGATTACAGATTTTGGTCCCTCATCTGAAGGAACTGCAGCACCAATTGATGACTGGTGAGTGCGTATGGAAAGATGTGAAGAGGATGGAAATGAACGAGAAAGAGAAGAGACAAAATGAACACGATGACTGACAAAACTACTGGGAACGTACTGAGGTTGTAACTGATGACAAGATGAGGAATGACAGGAAGGCAACTGAAGGTTGAGAGGTGAAGCCAATAAGATAGAATTCATGGAAGAAACTATATGCATTTCCTAATGGAATTATTTATGATTTAATATGAGTAGTTCTGATGTTTTAAATGGTACTTCAGAATGAAACAAAGGGTGTTACTGTCAAAGTTTACCCAAGAAACATATTTCACTGATCATCTATCCACATTTATTTCCTGTCAAAAGTAAGTACGAATGTCAGTACTTAGTTGCTAAAGTGTATTAAAGAATGGAAGGACATGTAAGACAGTAAGAGCAAACACTCGAACAGCCAAATAGAACTGCAACAGAAAGTTGCAAACCAATAGAAACATAGTTATTGTTTCTTTTCTAATGCGCAACATGATATTGACCTAAGATTAGTTATGCAACTCAACCAACAAAGACTTGTTCCACTGCTTAGGTACCTATTCCAACTTTCTTAAGTTATAGGAGTAGGACGAACCTGTTCCTGTAAACTACAATATCAAACTTAAATCAAGTCAAAAGTGACTGCAATGTAGCTTTGTTTTACAATAAAACTGTCAATGAAGATTCAGAAATTTAATAAAATCAAGCTAATAATATGACAAGCCAATATTGAGTTACACAATCTCAGAATCTATGCACTGAAAAATGAGAAGAATACAATATATAGTCTAGCATAAAATTACATAAATTACTATACAGAAAATCAACATTATCAAGATTGGAACTTAACTCCTACACCCGACACCCTAAAAACCCTCATTTAGCAGAGAAAATACCGGTGACCAGCAAATTTATGATAAGAAACTTTCGAATTTTGTAACAATCAACGATCATTATAAACATTTGTTTGTCTATTAAGAAGTTGCAGAATTCACAGTAATTGGCTCCTAATGCAAAAAAAAGAGAACTAAAATTATGTGCATGTAATTTCAAATTTTTCACCTACTGAGAATATTCTTCAAATCTTATCCAGAACCCATGAGAATAGCAACTATATAGACTTACTCTTATTCTTTTCTTCCACTTTCTAAGTAATCAAACAGGAAAATGGAGTAAGAGAAAATATAGAGGGAATAAAGAAAAGAATTGACAATGAATATATTGACAAAAGAGTACCAGAAGCTCAATTAGCGACTACATCGACTAATATTCATATGAGCAGAGCAGGAAAATTAGATAAAGAGGGAGAGATAGAAAGGACGCTAACCTCCAGAGCTCGCCGGTGGAGATGCAACAATTACTATCTCACAAGCAATATATTTACCGGCGAGAGAAAGGGGCAAGCTTTTAACCTTTTGTTGTGACTTGTAAATTGTAATAATACTATACCAAATTAGAGCCGCTGTGGCTGACTTTCGGAAACCCTTTTGGCTTTGCTCTTTGAAATAAAAATAGAAATAAAAAATAAAAATAAAAACCATTTTAAAGCTCAAAAAATGTAAGACAAGGTTCCACTATTTTCTATTTACACTGTACAACTTGTTACTTTGAAAGTTACATAAATATACAAAAATTATCATCTAATATAATAAACAGTTAAACATAAAATAAGTAATTTTTAAATCATTATTTTAATAATTTAGGTTTCTTCCTTCTTTTTTATGTTTTACAATTGTCAATTTTAAATATAAATAATTATCTAATTATATTTAAGATATCAATTTAAAATATTAGTCATCAATTTATTTAATAATTATGTAAGCTCATACAAAATTAATTACATTTCAATAAACTCTAATTTTTTTTTTCTTTGAAGGACAATGAGCTTTAATCAACATTATCAATATACTAATTTTTATCTCAATAATAAATTTATTATTATAGCAAATTATACCCTAATTACAACAAAAATAACACAGTCAACGAATTAAAATCCGGAAAAACCTTACTTAATATTGTTTTTCAATTCAACTCTCATCTTCTAATATTATTAGCACAGTAACAGAGCATTTCGTCCAAAAACAAGAAGGAAGAGATGCTCAGTATCACAAGGTTATACAACCACCATTAGGAAAACTTTGAAAGTTCAATCCAAGTTATTAGGAAGTCTAACGAGAACAGAGTGCTCTGGCTTGTGTGTACATTCGTAATCAAGATGAACAAATGCTCTCTCCACTTCGGGAAGTTCTTCGATCTTTATCTGCAATGATTCTCCGATCGCATGGGCTTCCTTCAATGGCAAATCCTCTGGTAATTCAATATCAACCTGAAGAAAAATACAAAACAAATGTAAATTAAAGAATTGAAGGTTTTTACTTCAATCTTATTTCATTTGACATTGCTATTTCAGTTGTTAAAAACCGCATTATGTTGAAAATGTTAATAAGAAATCTTTAAAGCTAATTCATAAAGTGCATTGCAGATGTTCTACTCATAAAAATTTCAAAACAACTAAACAGCAGTCCCAAAATCTACAAACTAAAACAGAACTAACCTCAACAAAATAAAGAACTCCAAAAGTATATGCACGAACTGTGTCAACTCGTTTGATTCGAGGATGGTGTCTGAGGACGAGATATGTCAGCTTTTGCAGTACCTCAGGAGACGCTGACTGTCCAATCAAGGATACTACAAGAAGAAGCAAATGTGAACATTTAAGTATGACTAGAAGTTCTTGAATATGAGACAAAGATGTTTTGCGGAAAATAACCTGCATTTTCTAGTACAGTGCCAGACCAATTTGAAATTGTATAAATTGCAAGAAGGATAGCACCAGCTGGATCAATCCACCAATAAAATTTATCACCAAGAACAGCAGCTACTAAACCAATTACATTTGTCACCACATCAAAATAATGATCCTAGCAAATGCCCAAAGAAAGAGAAATGCTTTAAACATTGGTCCACCAATTTATTATTTGCGGTAAATTTGCATTTAGGATCAAACCTTTGCATACGCCTGAACAATCTCATTTCTTGAACTTCGACAGTAACACCATAACACAAGTTTTATTCCAGTAGCGGTCAACATAATTGCATACAACCATATCAATTGCTCTGCACGCATCTTCTCAGAAGGTTTATTTTGAATCAATTGTTCTACTGCCTGGATCAGCACTTGGAACCCTGAACCAGATTATTTGCTAAAAACTTAAACCATGTTTAAATTTTATTTACATAATTTAAAAGAGAATATCAAATATTTTAAAATGTAAGAAGAAATCTCAAATCTTAGAATATGATTCAGAAGAATGGACCAACAATAGATTCAACAGTAATTTTTCTTCTGAATCAATAACAAATCTAATTCCATTTTTTGTTGAAATAAATAAGAAAATGTTAAAAAGCACATCTAAGTAAGTAACTGCTTCGACATTGAGATCGAAACTGTTTTATTCAAAAAAGTATTATATGAGCCATTAGGATATGAACATCTGCAGTATAAATTAGCTACTTGATCACTGAAGGACTAGCCCAATTGACATCAAAACTACCTTAGAAAATAAGATCTTGATTACTTTAGATTAACACACAGAAACTCATCAATCATACAAATTCAAAGAGAAATACACATGTTACCATATCGTACCAAGAGTAGCCATAACAGCAGCAAAAATGATGATGCCTACTGGTTGAACCCTCAACTTTCCAATGGGATATTTGTAAATATTTATGCTTTTCATTGACAAGTGTGTGAACCAAAGAATACCACCAGCCATTAGATCCAGTAAAGAATCTAATGTTGATGCTGCGATAGCTAAAGAACCACTCCTTATAGTTGCATAAATCTGCAGTACATGACAATAATAACATAAATACAATTCATTTTCCCACAAAGACATGTTATGTGTAAAAGAAAAGAAAAGAAAAGGGTACAGATGTTTGTTTACCTTAAGAACAAGCAAAAATACATTTGCCCAGTTGGAAATGTTCATAGCTCTCTCATGTTGGGCTTGTTCTACATTTTCTTGCTCTTCATTGATAGCTTGCAGGTGTAGTGAATCGACTTCCTCAAAAGATTTTAGGGTTTCAAATTGTTTTTGATAGTATTCCTTTTCTCCTAATTAAAAAAACAAAATTAACAAAATGTAGATTGATTCATTGACATTATCATAATTACCTTAATTATAATTTACCCACAAATAAAATATGAAAGAAAATCAAATTACATACCTTGAATCAAGCCTTTGGTTTTAGAAATGTCAAGCTTGAAAGGGGTTTCAGGATCAAGACCGGCTCTAACCTTATCAGGTAAACTAGAGATGAAATCACATTTCAGATGAGTAACAGAGTTCCGACGCCGTACTAATCCATTCCGATTATGGCATTGTTTTGCTTCACTTGGCAGCAATTGAGTTTTCAAACAATCACCACCACCACCACCACCACCACCTCCACCTTCCATATTCTTTCAAAAACCCAAAAGCCAGTATCTGAACATTGAATGATCCCGTGTCTCTTTATTCTGCGCAAAAAAACGTGATCGAATTTGTTTTATCTTGTTTCAGGAAAATGAAAGAAAGACAAAAAAATGACTCCACATTTAAAAGTTCGAAATGTCAACAATTGTCCAAAGAAGGACTGTCCCGTTCGCCTGCAAAGCCGAGCATTTTTGACCTTGTCCTTATCATAACAACGAAAAGGACAACTACTTCAATTTCATGTACAAAATTGGAAATCTATGGAATAGATGATGATGGTGATATTCATGCCATGGTAGGTGTGCCTGCCATGCTGATATGGTTTTTGAGCTGCCTAAAATAACTCTCCAAAATTAATTTTCCATCTTTTCTTTTCTTATTTCATTTATATATTTTAAAATTTTCAAATATTACTGACTCCAATTCATTTATTTGGACTAAATCACCTCTATACTAAAATTTGGAGATCATTTACTTAATAAATACTAATTGATAAAAAATTTTAGATTTTGGTGTACTGTTTAATTATTTATTATTATGAATATATAGACAAAGTTAATGAATTAAAGTCGGTGGGAAGTTGACTTGTTATTAAATTTGTTTGGTTCCAATTTTTCTCGGAAAGTATGTATTATTCTAAGGAAATTATTTTATATTTTGTATATAAATTAATTTTTCATCAAACAAATTGCTCTTTTTTTAGTATAATATAAAAAACTTTAAATTAATACAAATAAACTCTTATACTACAATGTTTATGATATAACGCTTATTCTACAATGCAAAATTAAAAAATTTTGTATATATATAGAAATTTTTTTTGCATGTCATTTAAATATGCAAACTTGCTAAAAAGGTCATAAGGTTATTTTTTTTTTTTTAAGCTTTTAGAAAATCTTTTTTCCCCTAAAATGCAATGAACTTTTTTAAAAAAATTATAAGAATCGGGCTGAAGAGAGAGAAAAAGAGTGAAGTCGTCCAGAAATGGTTTAAATGGAATTACACTGTTTCATAAACAATGTTATTAAATTTTATTAAGTAATATTGCCCCTCCTTACTAATTTGCTCATGTTCGGTTTATATGCATTTCCCTTTTTTCCAAAATTTTGATTTTATTAATGTAAAATTTACTATTAATTACATGTAGATATAGGTAGATAGTTTTAAAAGCTCATCTTAAAAAGAAAATACATAAAAACTTCATCTTAAGAGCTCTAATATATATATATAGCACCAAGCACCCACAATAAGAAAATTAAACATTAATCAATAGTTTTTTTAATTATGGACTGTATAATAATATGTCATAAATAGTAAATCACTTAGATAATGAAATTTAATTATTTCAAATATTTATGATTATGCACCGATAAAATTTGATAATAACTCGTATTGACTTTCATTAAAAAAATCAATTCACAATTTTCAATTGGATCTAGGAATTGAAACATATACTTATTTATTAAAAAAATTGTCCTAGAAGAAAAATACTTATAATTGAATAATTTTTATTTTTTTTAAAAGTGTTTAATATAAATAAATTAAACCAATCTTGTTAATTTTTATGTAATGGTTTATTGAATTAATTTACACTAAATTCCATTTATCTGGTTAATAAATAAAAAGTAAAAAAATGAAAAAAATATTTGGTTTTATATTCTCCATTATTTAAATAAAAAGTATATAAAATAAGCAAGGCACGTGCACAAAAAAGAGAGTACGACTGTAAAAACAAAGAGGATGAGATAAGAATTGAAAAAAAGGTTGTAAAAATAAAGATGATAAAATAGGAATTGCAAAAAAATGTGATGGTTTAATTGGTATAAAAAATGTTATACGAACAGTGAATTTAGTTCTGATTTTAGTGTGTATATATAATATAATAATATTTACTGCGCGGGGCATGCTGCTAGTTTCACGTGAAAGTTAAGAAGTTAAAAAAGTTCTGTACCACTCCACACGCAACTAATTTCCCTTCAGTGATTTCCAGTCGGAACTTCACCCAGAAGGCCAGAAAGACCTTTCTCCCAGTTTCCCAGTTCCCAAACATAGCTTGCCAATGGCTACGCCTCAATTCCTCTCCTCATTCAAGTATTCCGACAGCCTCACGGTGGTTGGAATCTCAATGTGTACCGCTGTAGTCTGTGAAGCCATCTCCTGGATCTTAATTTACCGCACAAACTCCTACAAATCCCTCAAATCCTCCATCGACAAAGCCTCTAAGAAGCTTGAGAACATGAAAACTGAAACCGCCAAAGTTACCAACAAGAAATCTAAGACCAAGAAAATAGACCGTGTCGAGAGCTCTTTAAAAGAGTCCAGTCGTGATCTCTCTCTCTTCAAGTTCAAATCCGGTGCCGTTGTGGCCTTGGTACTGTTTATCGTTTTCGGATTATTGAATTCGCTATTCGAAGGGAAAGTGGTGGCGAAATTACCGTTTAAGCCTATAGGGATCGTGATGAAGATGAGTCATAGAGGATTGCAAGGCGACGATGCGACTGATTGTTCAATGGCGTTTCTATATTTCCTTTGTTCGATCAGTATCCGTACAAATCTCCAGAAGTTTCTAGGTTTTTCACCGCCGCGTGGAGCCGCAGGAGCTGGATTGTTCCCGATGCCTGATCCAAAAACGAACTGATCGGGTTTGAGGTTATTCACTATTGATACTTGACAGTCTATTAATTTTTAGTGTTTTTAGGTCATAATTATCTGTTTCTCTAGTGAGGAGTAGGATAAATCGGGCTTTTCGTTGTTGAGTAGATGGATAATTATTTGATATTGGATTCTGTAAAAACTGGGATGACGTTCCACTGTTGTTTTGGTGATTGTTGTGTTTTATAACTGTAATTTGGGCAACATCAATGAAGTGTTCTTGGTCTAGTTCGAATTAGGATTTTCCCCTGATTTTGATTAGCTAATTAGGTTTGGTTTTTTACTGATTCTGATTAGCTGGTAATTCTACAGAAAATTTCCTGATGTTTGCCTAAATGATTTTTTCTTTTAATTACATGCAACAACTAATATTATAGTAATACTTGCGTACATATACAAAACCATTTTATGTATTTGGACTGATTTTGTTGAAAAATTAGTCTTTGATTCGTCATCTATAAACTAAAATGTCAAAATATTGTACAAATAGAATTTCAAAACTTTGTTTTGTACAATAAAATTTCGTTTGGCTAGATAATCATTTGGAATGATTGGTTAATAAAATTTGATTTTGTTATCCAAATGGAATCCAAAGTTTCTATAGCCTTATGTCTCTATAGTCTGATTATTATAACCATGAATTAACTTGGGTTCTGTGAAGATTGAATGCGCTATATGTTTATTAAGAAACAGAGTTGTTAAGATGCCATCTAGTTTTTAATTGTACTTTACCCAAAATGTTAATGGATGGTATTTTTCTTTAAATCTCTAACTCAATTGCTTATGTGTATCCCCAACAGTCAGCATGAATAAGTATATATGAAGATTTAAGGTTAGAGTTTTTTAATATCAAATCTAATATTAATTATTTAGTATATTGGTTGAGGCTTTCCTTTTTCAGTCTTCTTTTGCTCTAAGGATCAGCTCCTCATTTCTAGCTGATTTTTTTTGTCTTTGACATTATTTTATCCAAATTATGCATTAAATTCTTAAGACTCTCTTTCTTCATTTTTGGATGTCCTATGACAGTTTGAGTTTTGATAGAATATTATTCATGAATCATAGTTCTGCAAATATATTTGTCATGCTAACATTTGAGTTGCGACCAATATGAACTTAAGCATCAGAGTTCAGAGGTCTCTTTTGAATGCTTTTCCATGATTAATACATACTGCAAGTTGGAGCTTCTTATAAGTATCTTGGATAGACTCTTAGGGAAGAGCTATAGTTTTGGGTTATTACTCTGCGACTGTCCATTGGATCGCTTATCTGTACCGTTCGTGCAATATATGCATGGCATGCTATAGTTGGTAACTGTGCAAGCATTGCATCAACAGCTTAGATGAGTGATTGCCTGGATATTCAAACACAGTCCTTGCTAATTGAGTAATGTTAGGACAATCGTTGTATATTGGTTATCATGATTAGCATATCAGACAGATGATATGAATCTCAATCCTGCCTTACCATATGCTCCATATTGCACTTAAAATTTTAATAAACACTGGATTTGTGAAGTTCAGCTGGATTTAGGAGACATGAATTCCATTACAGCTATATGTTATATTTAAAATGTTGACTTGATTGTAGAAATATCTGGTGCTCATGAATTATGATGTAAAAATCATTATTTTAAAAGATGTTATCTTAAATTCAAGTTGCCGTTCCCAATTCACATACAGGGCTTGTTTGTGATTTAACTGGATGCAGAGGTTTTACATAACACTAAATTTTGTTGCATTTACTTTTGGGACATTTGTTGAAAAAGAAGGAATGAATAAGAAACTTGTTGTCAACCAGTTTTAATTTAAAGTTGGTCTTGAATCTATTCATGATCTCCATTTGTATAATCTGTTGCCTTTCCTTGGGCTAGGGTGTCACTATAGGTTCAACTTACAGATTATGATTAACAAGTCCTGCTCTGAGTTATTTTGTGTTTGTCAAGATGCATCCTTTGGATTGTTCAATACGTGTCATGTTTTTCATATGATATGGAAGTGAAATTGTTGATGCGTCTCATCTTTTCCATTTCTCTTGCTTTCCTTAGATGTTCCTGAGTGTTGGAATGGCTTGTACATTTTTTCTTGCGTGCTGCATTCCTTATTGCTGTGAATTATATTGAAAGGGGAGAAACGGTTAACAGCTTGTTGGACACGATAAAGTCGCCTTTTTAGCTTTTGCTATTATAAATTCAGAAGGCACCTTTTGATTTAGATAACAGAAAGCAAATTCTCTGTTGCAAATATTTCTTTCTTCTATTTTTCTGTGTTGGCTTTCTCGTTTGCACCTATGCTAAATTACTTCCTAGATAGCAAAATGCAAAATGCAAAACGTTGAACCAAACAGTACCCACAACTTATTGTGAATCTTGATTCTTGAATCTTTTCTTCAGGTTGTGGCTCTCAGATAAAGGTTTCTAGCAAAACTCATTATTCTAGTAGTCTTACACACTATGTATTTGTTTAAACATTTAATTGCATTCTCATCTTGCATACTTCCTTGTACCTGTTGTCCGCGTTCCATTTTGCTGCGCAGTTGATAAATTATTGGCTCGGTACACCTAGCTAGTTATTAATAGTGGAAGCATGATTATGTGTAGATCTTATTTGTTTTGGTTACCGGCTGGATGAATTTGGTTTTTTAACTTGGCATGCTTTTTCTTTTTCATTATTTCTAATAGAAAAGGTTGACTTTATTGAGAAGAAAACTGCACTAGAATTGCTCTCTTAGGAGTCAGGTTTGTTTGGGCTGAATTTTAAATGCTGAATGATTTGGAAGTGGTATATAGTGTTATTTTATAATTATAGACAATTTTATCTTTTTGCCCAGTAAGTTACGTATTTTATTGAATTTCCTCTAAATAGAACTCTTTCATGTAGACAAAATTTTACTTGCAAATTCAGCTCAAAACATGTTTATTTGTTATTATTTGAATGAATAAGATGGTGGCTCAATATATTCTTTTAAAACTAAAACAAATAGGCCCTTATTCTAGCCAACTGAATAGTCAACTCAGTTTTGAGGTTTTCCATCTTTGAAGTATTTTGCTTTTTCCCATTAGTTATTTTATAACATGCTGAATTGATATGGTATAGAAATGTAGGAAATGATGTTACAATTTATAATGTTTGACACAGGGTAGGCTGTCGAGTTTTAGGGGACCAAACTGCTATTATTTGTTACAGAATGCTAAGAGTTTATTATTAGCTCATGAGAATGTAAAATATAAATAATTCTGTGTATTGCTTGCTTATCTACAACTGATTGAAGATCTTTTCTGGTCCTTAAATTGTCAAACAAAGTTTCAGGCTACCAAGTGGTGAAGCCTGAGTTGAGATAAATGATATGAACAAGTTTGTTGCCGTGGATAAGCATCCAACGGCTTGTATTGCTTTGACAAAAATTGAGTCACTGCTTTGTTTCCAGCAAAGAGCTGAAGTACCCAGCCTCCTCTGATGCTTCAATTGTCTTCTGTAGGCACTTGATTATCGGTCCTAAATTGTCCTAGAATTTTAGGAGTCTAAATTGAATAGAGTTGATCAAGTCCAAAGCTCGAGCATGATAAAACTTGATCGAGTTCAATCGAATTTTGATTTTTGTATTTAGGTCATTTTCAATTGCTTGTTTGCAAAATATTCAAGTTTGGCTTAATTCAATTTGATGGTCAAGATATACTCTAATGGTAAATATATATATGGCCTGTATATAGATTCATATTCGAATCTTTTCTCCCCTAATACTAGAAAAGGAAAAACAATTTGATTGACATTAAGTCTAGACATATCAAACTTTTCTCTTTGATATGCTGCAAATATTTAAAAAAAGGAATGAAGTTGTACTGAACTTTTAGTCTGTGTTTGGAACGGGAGGAAAATAACTGTGAAAAGTTATTCTTCCCTATTTGGATGAAGTTGGAAATTGCATCGGAAGGAGAAGTTGGAAATGGCTCCACAACTTCTCAAAGTGAAATTTTCACTGTTTGTGTAAAATTACAAAAAACCTCATTGTCATCTCACTAATAATTAACTGCTCTCTTTTATTTTCGTGTTGCTGTTTGATGCCGACATTAAATGTTTTTGTTTTTGTTTAGATGATGGTTGATAATATTTAATTAAATTAAATAGTAACTAATTAAATATATTATTTTTATTTATTAAATAAATTCTGTCATTATGAACGATATTAAGGTTAAAATTGTAATTATGCAATAGTGATATTTTCTTCCCTCTCTTTATTTTCCTTCAAATCCAAACACACACGGAAGGAAATAATAAGAGAAAATGAACAGTAAAATCATTACTTATTTTTTATTTTTATTTTCATTCCTCTTCGTATTCTTTTTTCTCTTCTCCAAATATAGTAGTATGAAATAAGTTATTAGTGGATGACTGAAAGGATTATTTTGATGCTATTCACTTGAATTATGTTGAATAGATTTTAATAAAAGCTTATTCGAAATAGAAATTCATGTTAGACACTTAAATTATTAATTTTATGAAAGGAATTATACTTGGATTAAATTAAAACTAGTAATTACTTACAAATAAATTTGTAGCTACAAAGCTTAAAATTAAAATTTGACCTCAATAAGATTAATAGAAATTAGAAATGCATTTGATGTTTAATAAACAAAAAACAAAATTTGAAAATTCATACCTACGTCCTACGTGATGTGTGTAATTTTTTTTTTAAAAAAAAAAAAAAAAACGGTATTAGTGGTCTGTTACTATATGTAAACCCTCCATCAACACGGGTAAAACGGGAAATCCGGGTTCCCGCCCATTCTGAAATTCAAATTTACTTTTTTTATTTTTAACCGTTGCGCAAGCGTCTTCTGTCTTTCCACTCTCTGGGATAGGAGGGGAGAAAGCAAATCTTCTTGCTTTTAACTGAGAAATGGGCAGACGCAGCAAACGGGAGACCCGTGAGCAGGAAGACGACCCGATTTCCTCGCCAGGAGGGGATCCGATTACACTCTTGTCGTCGAGAGCTAAAAAGACCAAAAAAGCCCGGCTAGATTCTGAGTTTTCTCTCGTCGGGAAACCCATTCCGGCCGCTGAGGCACGTAAAAAATGGCCGCTCCGCTACCAGTCCCAGGTTTTTTCTTATCCTCTCTCTTTTTATTTGCGGTTCCGTTATCTGCAATTCTTTCTTTTAGTTCTCTTATTCATATGCTTGTTTTTTTCATCACAGAATAAAGTGAAAGGATCTATCCCTGGGACTGCTAATGGGTACGTTTTTGGTTCTCTAAGGGCATTTCTTTGAGAGACTTTTTTTTCGGGGCGTTGTTTATTTATTAATTTATGTATTTTTTTTGTTGGGTTCTGAAGGGAATCAAGAGAAGCAGAGGATTTATTGCAAGCAAAATACCATTATACACAAGCAACAGTGGATGGTATTCTATATAATCTTGGAGACGATGCCTACGTCAAAGTATTGCTCTTTGGCGACCACGATACCCTCTCTCTGTATCTCTTTTTGGCTCAGAAAATTAAATTTCTTCTTGTTTCTATTTTTGGTTTTCTGGGAATCTAAACCAGAAAAGGGGAAATTTTGAATCCTACTTGAGATGCTTGATGCAGTATAATTGCTTGTACATGGGTGTATGTTTCTGTACAACTGCTCCACGGAGACAATTTTGTTTGTTAATTCTTTGCTCAGTTTTATTGAGCTCTGGGTTTTGTTCTCTAACACTTAAGAATTGACTACAAATTAAAAATTTCTGTTCCTTCCTTTTAATCAAAGGAAACCCATCCGTTTTTTGTAACTAGTTCTTCTTTTGGATTATCAAAATTACAATTTGATTATTCTTGTATTCAATTGAGCTGCCTTTCTTTATATTACATGTATATTAATAAAACAAAACCAGTTAGTAATATCATGAACAGTTAACTTCCCACTGATCTGTAGTCTTAAAAGTAGTGTAGATTTGGAATAATTACCATTCTGTTGCAAGTAGAAAACTGATCCAACAGCTTATACTAAATTGTTATTTTTCTGGTAACATAATGTTTCATTGTCGCACTTTTTGTTTATGTCATAATGTGCTTGACTGTTATGCGTCATATTGTATCAGGCTGACGATGGCAGTCCCAATTACATTGCTAGAATTGTGGAGTTATTTGAAGCAGTTAATGGAGAGCCATATTTTACTGCTCAATGGTTTTATAGAACCGAAGACACTGTGAGATGAATATTTCATTATCTATTTGTTTTGTTCATAATGTTTTCTGGTCTAGAAAATCTGAACTTTTACATGTTCCTAGGTTATCAAGGACCATGTACAACCTGCAGAAAGCAGACGGGTGTTTCTTTCAGAGATTAAAGATGACAACCCATTAAATTGCATTGTCTCAAAAATCAAAATTGCTCTAGTCTCACCGAATGTATGATTATTACATGCTTTTTTCTCTAGTCTCACCGGGTGGTTAGAATTCTTGCATTTTAAGAGATTCCAATTTTTTTTTTTTTACTTTGCACTACAGATGGATTTAGCAGCAAAGGAAAGAGAAATTCCACCTTGCGACCTGTATTATGATATGAAATACACATTGCCTTTTTTAACTTTTCAAACAGTGAAGACCGGTAATTGAATATTTCTCTGTATTATCATCTGAAATTTGTCCGGGATTTGTATAAAATACCGAAACTGTCATGAGTATTCGGTCATTGTTTTTTCTTTTAACATTTTTTTTAATGATCAGCTAATTAAAAGATTTGTTTGCTGATAACCAGATGATGCTAGAAGAGATAGTGGTTCATCATCGACTATATCAAGTGAGAGTGATTCAAACAACAGTGTTAATGATGTTAATGCTGCCAGTGAAAAAACTTCAAAAGTTCGTGGATCTGAGAAGCCAGAGATGCATTTGTTGGACCTGTACTCAGGTTGTGGTGCTATGTCAACTGGCCTTTGCATCGGTGCTTCATTGTCTGGTGTGAAACTAATGACAGTAAGTGAATTTAATGTTCTTTTTTTTGGCATTACTGCACCTAATCATGTGCTAATTCTTGTAAAGTTAATAGTTTTTTGAGATTAACTTACTACTATTTTTCGTATTATATTTATTTGCTAATAGGGATATGTTTATTTGTATTTGGTAATACAGAAATGGGCTGTTGACATAAATCCTAATGCATGCAAAAGTTTGAAAATGAACCACCCTGAAACTGAGGTAACATATGTAGTCTTGCCAACATCCCTTCTAATATGATAATTTGTCTAACTCTACTAAAATTTTTCAAATCCTTAATGATCAACAGGTGAGGAATGAGGCAGCAGAAGACTTTTTGTCTCTATTGAAAGAATGGGAAAAGTTATGTAGGAAATTTTCACCAGGTTCTGAAAAACCTGCTGAACAGAGTTCTAATTCTGTAAGCAGTGAAGAAAATGAAGAAGACGAAGAGGACCAAGATAACAATGGTGATGATGACTCTGAAGTTCCTTCTGGAGAATTTGAAGTGCATAAGCTATTAGCAGTTTGTTATGGCGATCCTAACAAAGTCAGGAAACGAGGGTTATATTTTAAGGTATCTTACTTTATTTTTAAAGGATGGTAACTGGTCATGTGCTGTTATTATTTCCATATTATTGTGGGGAGCATGGATTTTGGAAGCAAATGGAAGATTTATGAATGAGGGTTTTAATGCTAAGTGCCGTGAGAATTAATATGTTGAACGAGTCAATTAGGAAATTGACTTATATAAAGTTGGTTAAATACTGAAAGGATTATGAGTTTACAAGTAGTATAGCTTTCAACATTTATGAAGTATTTTGAGGTTTTGAATATGATAGATAATAGTCTTGTACTGCTATCGACTTTGAATCTTTGTGTGAATCACATTTGACCACTTATGTCTCTTAATCATGTTTAGTTGGGTATTAATTGTGAAAGTAGATAACGATTCATAAGGCTAAGTTGAATGAGAGTGGAACTGAAAATGTTTCATTTAAGACATACGTATAGTAGGTACATAAGGTTGAACTATAATAATGCAAATAAAATATAAGAGTAAATTAGTTTAAGCCTCCACTTGATGAATAACATCAAGTGAAATTAGCTGATGGTTGTTATTAATGTGATTTGCTATCAGTTAAGAGTGATTGCAACCTCCAATGGATTCACTATTCTTGCCACATGTAGATGCTGGATCTTTGTGCTAAAATTGAGGAAAAATATAATTATATGCAATAATAGTCAATAATTGTCTTAGAAGAGCACAAGGAGCATCATATGAAAAGAGAGTTGTGAAGGCAGATGGTTGAGCTAGGAGATTGTAATAGTTACTGCAGGATGGCAATGAAAATTTGCCGAGGTCTAGTACAAAAGAAGGTTGATAATTGGAAAAGATTTCAAAAAGCTCAATGCTTGCCTAGATGTGTGAAAGTCAGTATGGAAAAAATATTACTTGTGTATTTCATTAATAGGGTTGCATACATATATATTATAACTCCTAGTAAAACTCTATGTACAACTACTCCTTAACACTCCCCTCAAGTTGGAGTATAGATGTTATCATATGCCCAACTTGTTACAAAGATAGTCAATCTAAGGTCCATTTAGAGTTTTTGTAAAGATATCTCCTAATTGTTCACTTGTTTTAATGTGCTCTATAGAGATAACACCCTGTTGTATCTTTTAACGAATTAAATGATAATCAATCTCAATATGTTTTGTTCGTTCATGGAATACTGGATTTGATGCAATATGAAGAGTAGGTTGATTATCACACTATAATTTTGCAGGCAAGGATGACTTAAAGCCAATTTCTTCTAACAACTGACGAATCCAAATTAATTCACAAGTAGATTGAGCCATAGCTCGATATTCTGATTCAGCACTCGATTGTGAGACTACATTTTGTTTCTTGCTTCTTCACGATATCAAGTTTCCACCCACAAAGATATAATATCCTAAAGTTAACCTTCTATCAATCTTCAAACTTGCCCAATCCGCACATGAAAAACACTCCATGTCCAAATGCCCATGATTACTATAAAGCAAGCCACCATCTGGATTACCTTTCAAGTAGCATAAAATCTGTCCTAAAGCTTTCCAATTGATAACAGCAGGAGAAAACATAAATTGGCTTAAGACGCTCACAGAGTAAGCAATGTCTGGACGTGTTATCGTAAGGTAATTCAATTTACTTACCAATCTTTTATACATTTCAGGATCATCAAATAGCTCACCATCAGTTGAAAGTTGCAAATTAGGAGTTATTGGAGCACTGCATGGCTTGGCACCCAATTTTTCAATTTCCTTTAGTAAGTCAAGAACATATTTCCTTTGAGATAAGAAGATGCCTCTCTTACACCAAGACACTTCAATATTGAAAAAATACTTCAATGATCCTTAGTCTTTTGTCTAAAACTGAGTATGGAGAAATGACTTGAATGATGTGATGCTGGTTGAATCACTCCTTCTAATAATAATGTCATCAACATAAACCACAAGTAGAATCAAACCAGTTTTAGCACTTCTGAAAAATACAGAATGATCAGAAGTACTCTTTTGCGTACCAAATTGGTGTACCACATCGCAAAATCTACCAAACCAAACTTAAGGACTCTGTTTTAGGCCATAAAGAGATTTGTGAAATTTACACATTTTACTTGACTCCTCCTGAGCAACAAAGCCTAGCATTTGTTCCATGTAAACTTCCTCTTGAAAATCCCTATGAAGAAAAGCATTCTTAACATTCAATTGATGTAAAGGCTAAGCAAAAGTAGCTGCTAAAGAAATAAACAAATGAATAGAAGACAACTTGGCAATAAGAGAAAAAGTGTCAGAGTAATCAACACCATAAATTTGAGAATAGCCCTTAGCAACTAAGCGAGCCTTGAGATGAGCAATGGACTCATCAGGATTCATTTTAACGGTAAAAATCCATTTACACCCAATAGCTTTCTTACTTGCTGGGAGGGGCATAAGATCCTAGGTATCACTAGTATCTAAGGCAGCCATCTCCTCTTTCATTGCTGCACACCAATCAGTATGGGATAAAGTTTGAACAATAGTCTTAGGAGTAGAAACAGAGTCTAGGTTACTGACAAAACAACGAGATGAAGCATAAAGATGTTCATAACGAACAAAAGAAGAAATAGGATAGATATATTGGCATTTGCCTTTTCGAAGAGCAATGGGAAGGTCAAGGTTTGACTGAGGAGTGGATGTCACAAGCTCAGGTTGAGTAGAGGTAATCAGATCTTCTGTTAAAGCGACTGGTGGGGAAAGTGAGTCAAGAGTTCTTGGTCTTCTGGAATAAACCTGTTCAAAATGAGGGCGAGCATATGCAGGTGTAGGAGTAGAAATAGGAGCAGCAAATGCTGTAGCAGGACTAGGTGCAAGATTAGAAATAGGAGTAGGAGGAGGAGGGCTAGGAAGGTGTTGGATAGCGCAGACTAAAAATTCATCATCCTCCCCCTCACTTTAGATATAGAAGAAGAAGAAAAAAATGGAGTATTTTCAAAGAATGTGACATCTACAGAAACAAGATAACAGTCACAAGATTAGGAGAGAAACAATAATACCTCTTTTGATGTCGAGAATATCCAAGGAAAACGCAACGAAGAGACTTTAGATCCAATTTGGATACCTATGGACGAACATCACGAACAAAACAAATATAATAAAAAAATACGAGGTTCAATGGGAATACAAGCTTAGAAGGAAACAATACATTATGAGAAATTTCACCATTAAGCACAGAAGAATGCATGTGATTGATCAAGAAACATGCAGTAGAAATAGCATCAGCCCAAAAAAGCTTAGAAACCTTCATTTGGAATAGAAGTACCCTAGCAACCTAAAAAAAATGTCTATTTTTTATTTCTCTAATCCCATTTTTAGGAGTATCAACACAAGATATTTGATGGAGAATACTGTTCTGTGACATAAGATTGGAAGGAACTAGATAAATATTTTTTAGCATTGTCAGTTTGCAATATGCGAACAGAGGTATTACATTGAGCTTTAATCTCAGCACAAAAGGAATAAAAAATGGAGAATAGCTCTGAATGAGTTTTCATTAAAAATAACCAAGTGACATGAGAATAATCATCCACAAAAGTAACAAAATACTTAAAATCTAGTTTTAGAAATAACAGAACATAGACTCCAAACATTCAAAAGGAGACGAAACTCGTTTATTGACTCGAGGAACTAAAGGTAAATGATAATGTTTGGCAAATTGACAAGATTCACATTTTAAAGCTGATAGAGACTGGAATTGCGGACACAACTTCTTTAAAGTTAACAATGAAGGATGACCCAAACGACAAGGAATCTCAAGAGGAGATAGAGCACTCGCACAGTCAACAGATAACGAAATTTGTTCATCTAGAAGATAAAGGCTACTATACTCACGTCCTCTACCAATAATTTGCTTCGTTAAAAGATCTTGAAACACATAATAGGTAGAATAAAATTTAACACAATAATTCAGTATAAAAGTAATTTTGCTAACAGACAATAAATTAAATGAAAAATAAGATAAACAAAAAACAGAAGACAGCGGAAGAGATGAGATGGGATTAGTGGTGCCAATATACATGACAGAAGATGTGGACCCATCAGCCAAAGTAACATGACGATTAAATTGTTCAAGTTCTTTTGTTGAAGATAGGAGACTAGGGTTACCTGTTATATGATCTGTGCAACCAGAATTAATGACCTATTCTGATGAGGTAGATATAAAACATGTATTAAGAGTACCTGAATTGGCAGTAGCAGCAATCGAGGAATCATCAGACTTAGAGAAACGATATATAGAGAGCTCAGCATAGTCCGCAGTAGAAATTATTACAGTGTTGGCAGAAGAAGCAATTGCAGAATTTTGAGTGCCCATATTTGCCCTTTGCGGCTTATTTATCAATTTTTTGTAATATTGTTTAGTGTGACCAAGTTCATAGCAATAATGGCAAATAATAATGTTTGTCTCCCGATTGGTTGCTTTATTACTACAGTTATTTTCGCCTCTTCCTCTTGGCTTTGGCTGCCTAGCTAGCTGATGACGACTCATTAGGGCACTGCTTTCAGAAGGGGAAGGTGTATGAGATCTTTTTGTACGCAGTAATCTTGTGAAAGTCTCTTGAAGGGAGGTAATGTTATTGCCTGAAAAAATCTGTGATTTGGCAGTGTCAAAAATTGGTGCAAGACCTGCAAGAAAATTCATTACAGCCATTTGTTCTCGTTGAGTCTGTTGAACCTTAATGTCAGTGCTAAAAGGCAATAAAATATTAAGTTTCTCATAAATCTTCTTAAACTCCATGAAATAAGCTGTACGAGGCTTATCTTGCTAGTAAGCTTGATAAAATCCTTTACAAACTTCATACATATGAGACAAATTGCTTTTTTTCGAGTACAAAAATTCAAGATATTCCATTGGCTCCTTAACAAACTCACAATGATTAATTAAACTAATTACTTCACTGTCAATAGAATTTCTAATCTGTAGAAATAACTTAGTATCTTTCCTTAGCCAACTTTGTCTAGTGTTACTAGTTGGTGGATCATTAGTTAGATGATCATCATTTTCAACACTCCTCAAATAAATTCTAATTGTTTTATTTCAATCTAAATAATTAGTCCCTTTCAGTTTATGTTCTGTGATTTTATTCATTGTTGAAATCAATTCAGTAATAATAGCTTTTGTATATTGGGGTTCAGCATCCATTATAAAAGAAAAACTAAATACCCAACAGCAACTCAGGAACAGAGGTACAAAATAATAGCGTGAACTCAACAAAACAGTAGCAACACCAAAGAAAACGCAAACAGCTGTAGCAGTCGGATCACATAACAAAAATTGAGGAAACAAAGAAAGAGCCTACCAAAATATTGTCGGATTGGAAAACTACCCATCAAAAAAGCTTCTTGGCGTTGAGTCGAGCTTGAAGAGCGAAACCCGGTTGTTGGAAACTGCTGGACGTGCCTCCACTTGCTAGAGCGTGGGACGGTGTCAGGTTCTTTTGACGGCGCGTGACACTAACTCGCTAGGTTTCCAGTGACTGAACTTCAGGGGAGACCCGATTGGCGGCCTGTCCTCCTTTCTTGGGTGGTGGTGAGATGAAAATAACAGCCTAGGTAGGAGACCTAAACTGGCAGTAGACTCTGTGTTTTTTTTTTTTTAACGAGCCAAAGGCTTTAATACCATGAAAGTCAATATGGAAAAAATATTACTTGTGTATTTCATCAATAGCGTTGCATATATATATATATATATATATATATATATATATAAGATATTATAAACCTATTAGGACTCTAACTCCTAATAAAACTCTATTTACAACTAATCCTTAATAGTGTGAAGCTATTGAATGCCTTAGATGTCTGCTAATTGATGTGGTTGAAATTTCACTTTAATAGGATTTTATATTTGGGAGCTATTTGTGTTGATTGACTTTAGTTTTGTATATTAATGGATTTGTCATTTTTTTGTTCCCTTAATTCAGTTCATTTGCATCCTTTTTCGTATATATGAAATCATATAGGTGCATTGGAAGGGTTATGGTCCAAGTGAGGATACTTGGGAGCCTATTGAGGGCTTGAGGTAATCTCAATCACTGCATTCCTCCTTGAAATTTTCCCTTGTTGTCCATATGAACTGTTCTTGTTGCCTTCTTATTTACAATAGTAAATGCAAAGACAAATTGAAGGAGTTTGTGACAAAAGGTTACCAGTCAAACATCTTGCCTCTTCCTGTGAGTGCTTTGTTCTTTAATTTGTTTATTCCTATTAGCCACTTTGCTATCTTAAATGCCAAGTGTTCTCATTTACTTTTTTGGATGATGTTCCTTCACAATTGATTATGTTCAACTACGTCTTTGCATAGGGTGATGCTGATTTCATATGCGGAGGCCCCCCATGTCAGGGGATCAGTGGCTTTAACCGGTTCAGAAATTCAAATGCTCCCTTGGATGATCCCAAGAACCATCAACTGGTGGTGTACATGGATATTGTTGAGTATTTAAAGCCTAAGTATGTTCTTATGGAAAATGTTGTAGATATTTTAAGGTTTGCTGGTGGCTTCCTGGGGCGTTATGCCCTTGGTCGTCTTATTAATATGAACTATCAGGCTCGACTAGGAATAATGGCTGCTGGATCATATGGTCTGCCACAATTTCGAATGCGGGTCTTCTTGTGGGGTTCTCATCCATTGCAGGCAAGTCTATTTCTGAATTTCGTTCTAATGCAACAAAATACAAGTCTTACTGATCTTGATATGAATTTCAGAGCTTGCCCCAGTATCCATTACCAACACATGAAGTTGTTGCAAAAGGAGGCATTCCAAATGAATTTGAGGTATATATGATGCCAAAATTAAGCATTGTTTTTGGCTCTATAAAATATTCACATGGTGATTTTACCATGAATCTAGGAAATTGCTGTTGCCTATGACAAAAACCATCCTTGTAAATTGGAAAAGGCTCTTTATCTAGGAGATGCAATATCGGATCTTCCGCAAGTATGAATCTTACTTGTGATATTGATTACTTTGTCTCTTTGTTGGAAAAGAAAATATTGTGAGCTGTGAATTCCTAACACAGAAGTATCCTCTTGGTCATCTTAGGTGACAAATGATGAGAGTCAAGATGAAAGAAAGTATGTCACAACTTCACGAACAGAGTTTCAAAGATACATCAGATTGAAAAGAAATGGTAATCTTGTCTTAATGCTTCTGGTTAGTTTGGTTCTAAGTTTTCACCATGAGCAACCGCTAGACTTTGAGAAGGCATACTTTTCATGTGCATTTTTATCTTCTTCAGTCATTTTCGTCTCTCTCATTGGGCTTTTTGTTGGTAGTTACTAGTTAATGCTTATGCTTAGGGGCTTTCAAGTTGCATTTAGCTTTGGACTTTTCTTTTGTTAAAAAGGTGAAGTGTTTGCTTTCTTTTTTTTCTTAAGTTAATATCTAAAATGCTACTTTTCATTTGAGAATTGGGTATTTAAAAAATTTTGAAAAAAAAAAATTTAAAAGTCATTCTTGAACAAGGGTGCTTCAGATTCTACATAAAAGTGAGTAGAGTTCAAAGGGATTGAGGTTTAGGTTTTTCCTTTGTTCATATGTTGCCTAACCAATATAGCTGACCAAAAATTATCTTGCGGACTTGGATCTAGTAGATAAATTACATGTCAGCCATGCCCGTCTTCATATTCTGCAATAGTTAGATGTTCAAATGGCCATTTTTTTCCAGAGATAAGATGATGAATATTCTTATGGAAACAGTGACAGAATTCTTGCATAATTGCATTTTGGTTTGTGATATCATCTTCTTAATAAAAAATTGTTCTGAATGCAGACCTAGTAGGTTATACAACTGCTGCTGCTCAAAATGTATCACGTCCTCGAATGTTGTATGATCATCGACCTCTAAATTTGAACATTGATGATTATCAACGAGTGTGCCACATTCCCAAGAAGAAGGTTTCTCTAATTTGTTTATTCTTAATCCACATGAATGGTTGCATACAGATCTTTCCTGGCATTTCTTCCATGGTTCTTTACTTTGCCTCTCTTTTCCTAGGGTGCAAATTTCAGGGATCTACCCGGTGTCTTGGTTGGTTCAGATAACAAGGTGGAATGGGATCCATCAATAGAAAGAGTTATGCTTCCATCCGGCAAGCCCTTGGTAAAATATCCTATCCTTGTGCATCTCCTAATTTTTTCTTCTCCAGGATTTTTTTTCTCATTTTTGAATTATATTTATAGGTTCCTGATTATGCAATGTCGTTTGTTCGTGGGACTTCTCAAAAGTTAGTACTTATACTTTATATACATTTCAGCTCTGCTTGGATGGTTTCTTGTGTAGATTCTTATATATCAATTAAATGTAGGCCTTTTGGTCGTTTGTGGTGGGATGAAGTTGTTGCCACTGTTGTGACAAGGGCAGAACCTCACAATCAGGTTTCAATATTCAACATATTATACATATCTTATGCTGTTTCATGTGTATGTCCTCTTAGATTGGTATGTCTAAAAGAAATTATAATGCTAGGTGGTTCTTCATCCTGTGCAAGATCGAGTACTCTCAATTCGTGAAAATGCAAGATTACAAGGTTTCCCCGACTGCTATCAGTTATATGGACCTGTGAAGGAGAGGTCAGTGTTTCTTGTATACATAGGCTCATCCTCAAGTTTGTGTAGTATGATTGTTCTACATTAGGGAATTGGCCTGGGGATTTTATTCAGGAAAGGCATCTTACATTCTTTATTTTTTTTCTTGTGATTGTTAACTTCCCTTAACACCCAAAAGGATATCATAGAAATCCAAATAGGACGAATCTACATATGAATTAACTTTTCTCATGCTTAAAATTTGAATTTATTCATGCATTTACCATAGAAATCTAAATATGATGAATCTATATGTGGATTAACTTTTCTTATGCTTAAAATTTGAATTTATTTGTGCATTTACCATAAAAATTCAAATAGGATGAATCTATATATGGATTAACTTTTCTTATGCTTAAAATTTGTTATTTATATCATTGGCGAGACTGAATAATTTGCACAATAAATGTAATATCATTGGATCGTCTTACTTAGATGTAGTTCACATTTTATATTCTGTTATTCACATCAGTTCCTTTCGATTTGCAGGTACATACAAATTGGCAATGCTGTTGCTGTTCCAGTTGCTATTGCACTGGGATACAGTTTTGGATTGGCATGCAAAGGATTTTCTGATAACAAGCCTCTGATTACCCTACCCTTTAAGTTCCCAAACTGCCTTCAGCAATCATCTTCAACGCAAATGGAAGATGATTCTGGTTGATTGGTAAGGAAATAACAAGTTATATTAGAAAAAATGATACACTATTTGCGGCATATTCAACAACTAGATACCGAAAAGAGCCACAATTCTATATTCTAGGAGTTGTAGGGAAGCTATGTATTCAGCAATATGATGTCTTATTCAACTGTTAAAAGACAATTTTCATCATTATTTTTGCTACCATTTCATCTTAAATCAACATATGCTCAACTAATGTGCTCAGCAGTGCTGACCAAGTTGAGTTGGAATAAAAAATGAATTGGGATTGTAGGGTTTAAATCATACTGAATCGAGTGCAGTTTATTGTTTTGGTAATTCATTAAGACTTAAGTTGAAATCGTATTGGACAACTGGATTCATATCGAATCCAAAATCAAGTTGAGCTTAGCCTTAGTTCTGGCTCTCCTCCGCGACATTAATGGGATTGAAACAATTGATTATTGGTGGTTTGACGAAAAATATTTATATACTCTTGATGTTATGTTTAACTGGAGACAGTTTTTTTCTTTAAATAATATTAATTAAATTAGTGATAATTTTTTAACAGAAATAATTCGAATTTGAGACTCATTCGTTACATTTTCAACCGGAAGTAGGAATATCAAACAAAGCATATTTGATTGATTGCCTATGTTATGTGTAACAGTTTACATTTTATTACTGTTTAGTTTTATTTAAATATTATCTCATTTTCCTTAAAAAATTTAGGATAAGAGAGAGATATTTGCATTTTTGGATGGATATGGAAAATGAATGAAAAATCCAAGAAAGAAAAAGGATTTTCAATTGCATGGCTCTCTTTTTCTGTATGAGTTCATCAGAGGAACCCATTGGGATAGAAAGTAGAAAGAAACTGACATTTTAGTTTCACCATTAAAACTACCACCTTACATTTGGTTTGCCTCAGAGGACATGTGGCTCTTCATTCTCAAGGACATTAGCAACCCATTAATACTCCTTTTTGGAGTAGGTTATAAAATGATTCTTTCTTATCTACGTAAAAAATATATTTTCTTTTTTAACTTTTTGAGAGACGTATAAAAAGTTTCATAATAATAATAATTGGAGTATGAGCAAATGGTTGAACAGAACCGAACTAATGCCAAAAAAGAGACCGAACAAGAGAAATTTTTGAACAACAGACCCAACAGAAATTAACATCTAAACGAATAGACTCGAACCAAACCAATTGGTTTGGCCAGTTTTGATTGATTTTTATCATGTTGGTTCGATTTGAAATATTCATAAATATTATATAAGTTAGTGTTGATAATAGTGGGAATTATATAAGTTGACCTATAAAAGTAAGAATTAGACAAAAAAAACACTGAGTCGTTTTGGTCCACCTACCGTAACTCGGAAATCGAGACAGAGTTGCTGTCTACAACTATAAATGTTCAGATTTTACTCTTTTTAGTATGTAAAATGACAAAAAGCCCAGCAATTTGTCTACATATTATAGTATATATGTTTATTATTGTTCAAACGAGACTTAATTTTACCATATTAGGTTAACGTTAAATTGACAGCTTGTCACACTACAAATATTGGATAAGTATGAAACATCAACAGCTTGTCACACTACATATATTTTTGTAATTTTATCTAAATTATTAGAGATAATTTGCAATTTAATTATTTTCTCCGTATTCATTTTCATTAATTCTCTATATTCATTCTCTCACGTGAGGAGCGAGAAATTTCAAACACTTACGTGAAGAGGGAGAAATTTTAAATTTCAGTTCTCTCGATTACAAATATTTTCACTAATTTGGCGAGTGCAGAGGAAGACTTCACGTAACTATATATAGCTTACAATGTATAAAATATTAAATTACAATTAACTAACCTATAATAAAAATGAAGCCAAAACAATTTAACTATTTAATTTAATTATTTAATTTATTATTTTTTTATGAATGGAAAGCTGTTAGATTCCAACTTAAACCTCCCATTTTATTAATTACTTAATTATTGAATTTTTGGTTTACAGCTAATTTAAAGCTAAATGAAAAATAAAGAATAATTTATATTTTTAATTATGAGTGAATAGTGGTAATTCTTTTTTTTTTTTATATGCATACTACATTAAATTTTAATTCACTTAGTATTAGGAGCGAAGCAACATGAAGACATTCCAAAATTTTCAAAATTTCAATTTTTTTCCCAACAATTTTTATTTGTATTTGTAAATTGACCCCCCGATTCTACTTTCAATTCTTCTTTTTCTTTTTTCTTTTATATATTTCTAGTTCTGCCCTTATTGTTTATTTTATATTTTTTGAAAATTAGTTTCGCCTTATTGGTAAGTGAATAATTTCAGAAAACGTTACCAGCAATTGTAAAATCCCTACCCAAAAAATTAACTTTAAATCACTAATTAATTAAGCTTAACACCAAACAACTCATGATAAATATCCTTCTCCCTCAGCCACTGAAACCACACCAAGCCTCTGTCTCTCTCTCTCTCTATATCTTGTGAGTTACTAATCTCTCTTTCGGGTTCTGTTTCTCTTTTTCTTTCTCATCATGCAAAGCCAAAGCCAACCCAGTTCTTGTGAGAGCTCAAACTCACCATCACTTCGAAATCCAAAGTCTTTGAGTTCTCTTTTCAGGTTCCATTGCCCCCACTGCTCAAAAGGCTTCCCTTCCTCTCAATCTTTACGTAGCCATCAAAAAGCTCATCGCAAAGAACGCAATGCATTGCGTAAAAGATTTATCCAATATCGGAAGCTTAAAGCTCAAGCCCGCGCTTATGGAAAACGCAAATCCACCCTTTTCTCGTCTGCTCGTGCTCTGAAGCCTCGACCAATTAGGGTTGCTCCACCACCACTGCCACCATCTGAAGACGGAATCCGCATTCCTCGGAATGCCCATTTCGGTTTTCGCTTTGACATGCTAAGTTGCCCTAGTGTTAGTAATGTTATAGAAAACAATAGCGAAATTGCTTCTTTATCAGAGTTGCAGAAATTTCTCGCTTTTCAAAGCTTTTTAGCATCTCCTAACTTTGTTTCTCCTTTTTCTGCTTCTAATATGGTTTCTGGACAACAAATTAATCTTAATAATAAGTGTCATGTCAAGATTCCAGACAAGGAGGAGATGACGATGGAATGGGAGGCTGATTATGAGAAAGACGAGGAAGATGATGATGATGATACTGATACTGATAGTGATACCGATACTGATGACGACGATGATGACGACGACCACGATTACGACTGTGACGAGGATGATGGTAATGATGAGGGAGATCATGCATGGACTGATAATGGTGACAAGGGAAAGGAGAAAGTCACCTTTGAGAAACAATTGGACCTGACTTTGAAGCTCTAAATACAAATAACAAATGGATAATGTTTTCTTATCATTAATCAAATATTATATATATATATATATATATATATATATATATAATGATCAACCAAAAAAAGAGTTTGCTTATAATACTATTATAAGGCAATATGGTATAGTTATCTTCCTAAGCTTTTAAGTTTTAATTTTGTAATGTAATGATAAGTAAGTAGTAATTAATAAAATATAATAGTGTTTGTTGTCTTAATTATTTATTTTCCTTATTCTTAATACTTCATCCACCCTATAAAATTAGAATTATTTTTATTTTTCATAGAAATAAATTGATTATTATTATATAGTTTCAGTGAATGAAAATTTGATGAAAAAGTAATTAATTGTAAAAATAAATTAGTAATATGATTAAAAGTATTCGTCAAAATTGTAAAAAAAAAAAAAAAAAGTTTAAGCATATGATTTTTTTTATTCATTTAACCTTGAAACAATAATTTTATCCACATTTTTTCTAATATATTCTTATATTGATATTAAATATTAATTAATGAAATGAAATAATTGATAACAAGCTATATTAATAACTAAAAGAGAATTTAACTTTTTATATATAAGAATTAAGAAAATGATTGAATTAACTCGATTTTAGAAAAAAATAAGGGCAATTAACTAAATTACTCTTCCACTAATTTTTATAATTAAGATGAACAAATTATGGTAGGGATATCTTATCTAGACATAATGTCCTAAAATGTCTACAAAATGGAAAAAAATTAAAAGATAAAAAAAATATCATAATTAACAGAATAGATATATTATATATTTAGTATGTATATCTTAAATCTTAATGTAGATGGTAAATTATCAGATTTTGATTTTTAAATCTTTAGCTTCAGCAAGGAACAAGAGCTTCTTGAATCTCCTTGGCTGGAGTGATGGGTGCAGGATTTAGACATAGAATATACACATAATTCTTTTTTACTGTCAAATATAAAAATTTTACCCTATTGATCCACGTCAGTATGCGGATATATATATATATATATATATATATATATATATAATTAGAGATTAATTAGAGCTTAATGACAAAATGAAGAACACCCAAATCACGTGAAAGGCTTTTGATAGAAGAACTGAGTACTTCGTTTTGTTTCAATGTATGCTTAATTATTATTATTATTTTGGCAATTTGTATTTCTCTGGTTAATTAGCTTCAGCGAGTGGAATTTGAACTGTACAGTACACTCTAATTAAGTGTAAGTGTTTGATGAGACGTTGCGTCCATGCAAGATATGGGACCCACCGTTTGACAGCAAAGGTTGAGTATGGGTTGACTGTATATACATAATAATACTACCTTTATTAATTCCAAAATTTATATCTATGGATTCGATTTAAATAAGTAATTTCATCGTTAATTAGTATGCTTTTGGTCGCATTAAATTTGAAAATTTTTTACTTTTTATAATTTCTTTTTAAAATGACCTTTTATAAAAATTAAGAAATACTCTCTCCTTTAGCGAATAAATTTTTTAAAATTTATATATCTTTTGATAAAATTTAAATAATATTTATAAAAGTATTTTCAAGTAAATGCATTTAATTGTTTTTTCCTTTTTTCAATCTCTTTTGCGAAATCAGCTCATTAAATTGTTTCTTATTGAAAAGCATTTTAGTAAAATTATAGCCGTATCAATCATTTCACATTATTTCTTTAATTATAGTTAATTTTTTTAAATGGATACTTAATATAGAATGGAAGGAGTAATTAAATGATCTCAATTCTAAAAAAATATATATAATTAACTAAATTTACCCTTTAATTAATATTTATTTAATTGAGACAAAGTTTAATGTAAATTTAGGACTAAAAATAAATTCGAAATAAAATAACTAATGGTAATTTAATTCTAAAAGTGTAAAAAAAAATCAAAATAAATTAATAAAAATCATATGGAGGGTGATTTTTAAGTTTCTTTGTATATTTTGTTATTTTTTTCCTCTCAATTTAAATAAAAAAAATACCTTTTATTACATGTATATTATTGATATATATGACAAAATTTGATAATTAACCATTACTTATTATATATTTTATAAAAAATTATGGATCAATTAAAAATTAAATTTGACTACAAGTAAAACCCCACACAACAGTATAATTCTTGTCTTTTTCCTAATTTTTAGCCATGCCTAGTTGTAAAATAAAAACGTTACTAAAATGAATTTATTTTGTTCCTTTATATATATTGCAAAAATAACCAGTCATTTGTTCCAATTTATAATTATTGTATTGCCTTCACTGCCATAATTATATTTTTCAACTCTCTTCTATTTTTCTTTCCCACAGAGAATTTCCTTTGTCTTCAACAACTTGCTTCCATTTACTTTTCTCTTCAATTCTTATCATTATGGATGGAGACTCAAGCTCTGGCGATACTACAGCTTCTTCTGCTCCTAGATGTTATGTATGTACTATTTGTTTCAGGGTTTTTCCTTCTGGTCAAGCCTTAGGTGGGCACCAAAATGCCCACCAATATGAGAGATCACTTAGGAAAAACATTCCTAATATTTTAGGAGCAGTCCTAAATCATCCTCTTCCAGACGACGACGAGGACGACGACGACGATGATGATCTGGCTTTGACTGGATCTAATTTCTCCGGCCAACATCCGTCGTCAGGAACCTCGCCGGGGTTGAACATGCAAGCTGATGGATCCCAGACCAAGAAAGGAAAAGGTGCTCAAAACCCAGTTGATCAGTCTAAGGTAAAAAAAGCATATCATCCTTATCAAAAACCAGTTGAGGAAGAGACTCGTCGAAAGCTTCTTACGAAGAATTTATTAGGAGAACTGAAACTAGTGCATCAACTCAAGGAAGGAGAAGGAGAAGGAGAAGGAGAAGGAGAAGGGTTAGAGAAAAGCTCCTCTGGTGTTGATCTTGACCTTAGTTTGAAGAGGAAAGAGTGTTTGGACTTGGAATTGAAGCTAGGGTTTTGAGTTGGTTGTAATCTTTGTTTGTTTGGGATATGAGGCATATTTAATATATTTTTTCTTTTATTTTATTTTATTTTTATTGGTTGTAATCTTTCTTGTTGCTTGGTTGGTGCTAATTTAGAGGACTATAGAGAGAGCTATGGAAGTTTAGTTCCAGCATGTATACTTAGTTTTTTGCAAACTAATGTATTGGGGGTGTATTTCAAATCTTCTATGAAGCAATTACTGTTCATAGGATGAAAAAGATTTTTTGGAAATATTTGGAATTTGAATCAGTATTTACGTGTTTGAACCTTCTGCATTTCTTTGTTTGTTAGTCTTCATGGAACTCAACACTTCAAAAAATGATTGTAATAAGAGTGCTTATCTATTTCAAAACAAGATTGCTCTTATAAATAAAAATAGCTCGACGTGAAAAAATATAAAAAAAAAAAAAAGAAAAAGATTTATATATTCAATAATTAATTATGAAATTCACGAGTTTGCTCTTTTTTGAAGTTTTAAAATGACTTTATTTAATTTTTATAAATTATTTTAATTGTTAATAAGACACTGTACTGTTTTTATATGAGTTAATTATGAAATTTCATTTTCCTATCGAAGTTTTAAAATGGAAAGAAAATTAAATTAATTACGTTTGTATTGACGAGGTTCATTCATATTGCATAAGCTTCACTCATACTGCTAAATATAACATTGAGAGCAACATTTGGATGTCTGGTAAGAATGCATTAATACAAAATCCAAGCTATATATATATATTAAAAATAAATAAATATTACATCATTGGTTGGCAGTGTTATTTTCAACTGAAAAACTTGACATTTGGATAAGCACATTGTTCCTTTAGAGAACCTGGTCACCATGCCAGTGTAGAGCATAATAGACTAATAGTATGTTTTTTTCTTTTGATTTTGAGTTGATTTTTTTGAAAAATATAATTTATTTATTAACTACACATGGCTAAATTTATTATAATATATGATGAATTTGAAAATCTTGAAAAGTTTTATTTAAACAATTAATGGTTAGGTTAAACTCGAAGATTTACTTATTAATAGTTCATTATACAGTTAGTATAACAAAAAAATTAATAATTTCGAGAAAAAAGAATATGTTATTATGTCCGTTCTATAACACTTATCATATTTGAGAATATATTATTATATAGGACCAATAATTATTATTTTAATTTAATAATTTTTTAAAAAAATTAATATTAAATTAAAGGTAATATAACCAATTTACTCGAGAATTAATTATAATTTAGATAAATTTAATAATTTTTTTAAAGGGACGTAAAATTTAAATTGTGACAAGTCATGAGAATAAAGATTTGGTTTGAGCATAGTTCGACATTTGATGACTACAAAGCGCCATATGGTTTATTAGAATATATGTGATTAAACTCTTATATTAAAGAGAATAGACTAAATGAGGGAGATATCGGGACTTATTTCTCTCCGTCATAAAAGTTATTAAAAATTTGATAAATATTATTGAAAGGAGAGGATTAACAATTTTTGATATGTAGTAAACAATGTTAATCTAAACCATTTGGTCTCTTGTGAATAAAAAGTACTAATAATTTGAAAATTTTAAAAGATTTATTTATTTAATAATCAATTCAAAAATAAAGATTATAAAGAACTCATCAATTTTTGAGTCGCATGAGGAAAAAAAAGAAAATGTAATTATAGTAGACGACAAATTTGAACTTTCAAAGAAGATTTATCAATTCATTAATAGTTCGTTATGCAATTAGTAATAACCACAAAATTAATCATTTATCTACTTTTTAAGCCATGAGTAGATAACCTTATTATAATATGCGACAAATTTAAACATTCCAAAGAAGATTTACCTATTCAATCATTCATTTTGTAATCAGAAATATTAATAAAAATGAATATTGTTTTTACTTTTTCAATACATAGAATAAACTAATTACAATATACAATAAATTTGAAAATCTCAAAAAAAGAAAAGAAAAACAACATGTTTAATAGTTGGTTATGCAATTAGTAATATTAAGATAAAATCAATGATTTAGAGAAAAATGGATATATGTCTTAGTGCTCTAAACTCATGGGGATGAAGGTAGATGGATTGAGCACATTTGGAGATTATATAGTAATAACCCTAAAGTAAGGTGAGATTTTAAGAAATTGAAGTGTGAGTAAAATCTTTTAGTATAAGAGAATGAAATAAGGGAGAGATATATGTGGTACTATAGCCCATGAAAATATGTGTGTATATACATATATATTAGAAATATGAGTGACATGTCCCTTTTCTTTTCTTCTTTTTTCCTTTTTAAATAACACCTCCCTTTAAAATTAGTTTAATATATAAATTTGACTCTGAATTTGATCGACCCTCCTCGTGATCTGTTAAATTTTGCGGGATTCAATTGTGAAATTATATTTTTGAATTTCAGTAATAATTATATTTCCTTCCAAAATAAAATAACTTTTAAAAGATTCAATCATGACCCTGAACTTTTATATTTCAATAAAAAATGTATTTTTAAAAAGTGAAATATAAAATTATAGGGTTATGGTAGAACTCGTGTAAAATTTAAGAAGCTATAAGAATAATTATTATAAGGTAAAATTATAGATTAGGTCCATTAAAATGTTGTTAATTTGAGTTAATTGCACATGGCATGTAATTTATTTACAAATGATAATTTTGACTGCTATGCGTAAGAGACAAATGCCATTTGAAAACGGAAAATATTTATGGCAACATGTGTATGTTTATGACAGTGCATTAATACAAAATCCAAACGCTCTTCTGCATGGCTTAGATATCAAGCTAAGTATATGTATGTATATATTTCAAAAAATAAAAATGACATCACTTAGGTCAATGGGTTGGGGTAGTGGTTGTTCTTCAACAAAAAAACCTGACATTTGGATAGAAGCATATTGTTCCTTTAAAGAACGTGGCTCCCTATACCAATATAGAGACAATATTAGTAGTTCTGCTTTTCTTATTTCTCAGTTGATATCTCATTAGTCAATAGCTCTAATGGACCCAGCATTTTGTTTTTTTAATATATGAATTTCATATGCCTACTAAATTTTAATCATTAATGCATGAATTTCGAAAAGAAAATTTTTAAATGATATAAACTATTTATTGGTTGTATGATAAATAATTAAATATTTGGTAATTGATTAGTGATTCTCTCTCTATTAATTGTTTAATTATATATAGACAAAGTAATTTGCGATGAGATAGCTAAGGCTAAGTATAGAACACGATTCATAGCATTTGATATTTTAATCCAATTATATAACTCATAAAAAATTATCTGTATGCTAATTAAATAAAATATAATATATTTATTCTATCGAAAGTTTTACTACTTAGTTTTTATTTTTAGACGTAGCTCTCAATCTCATGGATCCTCCATTGGCAATGCTGAAATTAGTTAATCATGGAATTATTAAGAATATATCAAATATTTAATTAATTCGTTAAATATTTTGGACCAAACGTGCATGAGTGTATATATATATATATATATATATATATATATATATATATATATATATATATATATAGCATGCATCTCATTTGTGGTCGGTACAACTTTTGCAACAATGATTTTTATAATTAAGTGGTTTCATATTGTTGAAATATCAAGCTATCAAAGCTATTGGTTTAACACATAGTTTTTGTTTTTAGATGATATGAAGTCTCCGTTTGGCAATAATCATTAGTATCAGAATGAAACGGGATGACACGAATCCTTTAATTAGATATTTTAAATTTAAATTTAAATATATTTTTTTAAATATTCGAGAGGGAGTGCTTTAATCCCTTTCGTTGGTCTACAAAGCGAGAATTAGGCCAATAGACTTTGGATAGCGGATGATTTATGTAATATTTTGCTTATGTTATTTGGTAATTAACTGGTATAGCATCTCAAAGTTGATCAATTTGAATATTTAAATCTTTTCTCTGTTGTATTTATACACGTAATAATCTGGATCATAGAAATACGTTATTTCAGAAAAATTATTTCATAAATTCAGCATATAAACGCATTTTCTCATAATCATATTAAATTCGTTTTCTTTAAATTTAGATAGATGCAACTCTTGTGCTACTTTAAAATTTGAGCAGTGTATTGAACAATTTTCATCCCTCAGTATATATCTCATGTTAGTTCATTTCTCATATCAGGGATTTTCATTTCAATCAACGGTCGCTAGAAAAGTCTAAAATACTGAGTCATACGAGTAAATAATTTTTTTTTCTTTCTAAATCCTTTGGTGAATTTTACCAATAATATCAAAGGTTTAAATCTGAAATTATTTTATGAGTAAGTTTTACTTAGAATACCATTTTCGATTTGAATGTGAGTTAATGTTGTAAGTGCGAGAAAATGTTGTAAGTGCGAGAATCGACGATTTTAGATAGTAAAAAAGAAAAAAGAAAAAGGAAAAGAAAAGAAGGGTGCGTTATATATTTTTTACGTAAAGGAAATATTATAGTTGCAAACAAAAGGTAATTAACTTTGAACAATGTAATTAAATCCATTTTCAATTCAGAAACTACTTTATATAGCTCACTTTGCAAATTGTACCTTTACATGCATTTCACTTGTTATATATACCCATCAAACAAACCAAATCTCTACCTCTTTATACTGCCTTGTTTTCATCGTTTCAAACACTACATATCGTAACTTTCTTCACTTTCCTCTTTCTCTCCTCCACCTAAAATTCCCCCAACCATGCAATCCGATTCAAGCTCCGATGACTCTAACACCGCCACTAGTCTTGCACCTAAATATGTCTGCAAGCGATGCTCCAAAGAATACGAAAATGGCCATGCTTTAGCTGGCCACTACAACGCTCATCGCTACAGAAACTTCCCTAACATTAATCTTCTTACTGTCAACATGGCGATGGTCACCAACTTCCACCAGAATCCACCACCACCACCATCACCATCTGTGGTTGCACAACGGGCGGTGGTGCAAACCACCCAGTTCAACGGATCTCCTCATGGAGTTCACAAACTGAAGGCTAGAGTTTCTCCAAGGTATCATCCTTATCTTGTCAAGAAGAATAATGGTGCAGACTCTAGTAACTCTCAGAAAACCATAAGTGATCCTTTCTTTAAAGCGTCGAAGAAGGATGCTGATGGTGTTGAGGCGATGAGCTCAAAAAAGGAGGAATTGGACCTGGAGCTGAGGCTAGGGTTCTATAAGGTTGACGGTAAAAAAAAGTTCTAAAATCAACTGAGAGTTGGTAAAAATAGATACCGGAACCAATGAGTTTAGCTCAGTGGTATTGGTATCATCTCTACAGTTGAGAGGTCTCAAATCAAACCTTAATAGTAATCAAAATAATTTTAGTTGAAGGTTAATTAACTAACTAATAGTAATATAACAATAATAAAGAGTTGTAGGATAGATGATGTTTCCATTTCTTTTCTATAAAAGAAAAGATTTGTCATGGATATATCTTCTTCTCTAAGGCGCCTGAAAGGCAAGACATTACATGCAGCCATGACAAAGCAGATGGATTCGTGGGGAATTGCTATAGCCATTTTGGGTATATTTTGTTTTTCCTTTTTCTTTTTAAGCTTTGTAATATTTACATAGCTATATGTAATCTCACTCTCGAGATATATATTTGATATGTAAATTAATTATAAAACATGAATATATATATATTTAGTTTTTCATTATCTAGCTGCAATTCTTTAGCAACTTTTTTTTGTTTCAATTGTCAATTTTTAATTTTTCATGGATAGGATGAAAAATCCAGTTTCAGCATTATCAGATGATTTAGACTTGATGTTATGATTTTGATAACAAGTAGTTTTGGAATAAGTGGTTTAACACTATTCTCACTTGAGTAGGGTTGAAAGTTTGATGAATCAGGATAACAGCAGTGAACACCAAATGTTACAATTTTGATAATATCCGTAAATCAAATGTCATAACTTCCAAATGAGAGCTTTGTACAGTGAAAAGAAGGAAAAATTGCATAAAGAAAGTGAGAATGGAGTTACAAAAATTGCCACAAGCCCAAATAGTCCAGGTTTAACTTAGAACAATCAATTTGGACTTCAGCTTTGTTATTATCATTGGACCAAAGCCTCATTTGCAATAGATTATGATAACATATCATGATATGTCCAGAGTCCAAATCAGAAATTTAAATTAAAGGGGACAAAGTTTTTACATCTAAATTAATGACCAAACGGTTAAAGTAAGAAGAAGAAAAGCTGTAGGTTAGAATGCAGGAGGTGCAAAGTAACAAGTGGCTCTGCCTCTGGCTAAGACTTACCTCCAATATGTGATCTAAGCCAGCGGTTTTCTTTTTCTACATGGCGCTACTAAATTTGGCATAGTAATGGTCTAGTTTGGCTTGATATAATTAAAACGTATCCATCAGATATCGTAACCTACATATTACAATGGGAAAAGAAGCTTCAATAATCTGCAATGAAAAAAGGTAAATTAATTTAACAATGGAAATTATGGTTACCAGCACCAGTGGAATATCCATCGTGGACCATATAGGAATTTCTTTTTTTTTTTTTTTTTTTTTTTAATATGGTGTAATATATAACCTATCCAATGGAAGGTTGAAGAGTTGGAAAAACTGATCTTATATGCATAAAATAAAAATTGGACATAAAATAAAATGAGTTGGAGTCATTTAACCAAACTGCCATGGTCGATAGTTTTCTGTCCTGCAAATGATATCAGAGTGAAAATAATTTTAGATTATTTCGCCCCATCACACTTGAGAGTTGAGACGTAGTCGAGTGTTTCAGGTTTTGCCTGTCACTTTCTCCAAATGAGAGTTGCATTTGTTTTAAAATGATGCTCACCTACATGGAAATTTAACCAGTATCCACTAAAGGGCTAATTTTTCTTGCAGGAACTTTCAACCTCATGATGCATTTTCTTCATTTGATAACACCATTGTTTATCCGCAAATGATCTCGTCCCAGCGACAAGGGTGATGCCTGAGGACATCTAGGTCGCAGGTTCAATACGTACCTATATAATGATTTAAATATAATTTGTATTCTTCCACTTGTGGGCATTTATATTCTTCCCCTTGTGAGCTGTAATGCTCTTGAACGGACTTTAGACTGTTATAATTGTTGCCAGTATTTCAGAGTGTATAATAATCATTGGATATAAAAACGAAATGGAAAAAAAATAAAACACCATAATGCTATGTTTTTCTTTTTAATTATCTTTCGGACAGGGGAATACTCTAATTCTTTACACTGCCATTTTATATACGAACCATTAAATGATCAAGCATTCACAATAAGACCCCCAGGAATACTTAATACAAATATTGACTCATTCGAAAACCTTGAATAAACGAAGGCACAGGAAAAATAGGCCAATAGGCTCATTTGATGAAAGAGGAAAAAGAAAGAAAGAAAAAAGTCATTTGCAATACATAAACACCCCTTTGTAATGCACAACACAAATTTCAGCACACTAACTTTCAGATATTGAATTAGAAGAAGCTCAATGACGTTGCCTGTTTCTTCAGAGTCCAAAACCATCAATTCTTGAAACCTCTGTTGACTCCTAGGATTCTTAGTTATCTGGGTCGGCACCATTCGCCTTTTTCAATTTTGCCACAAGGACCCACATGTTAGCTAGTTCATTTTCAAGATAAGCTTCTCTTTGCTTGGATTCCTCGACTTTCCTTTGAAGCTCGGCCTCTCTTTGATCTTTCTCCATGAGAGCAGTTTCATATTGAAGTTCTCTTTCTCGACTTATAGCCAACTCTTTCTTCAGTTCTGAAGTCGGGCCAACTTGGTCACTGCGTTTCATGTGATTATTCTCTCTACGGCCATTCCGGACTGAGCCACTAGTTCTACGCTGTGCAGGTAAGTTCTTAGCTGCTGCCAGCTCAGCGGCTAATCTCTCATTATGATTCATGAGCTTGGCAACTTCTTCTGATAATGCCTTAAGCTCAACAGCAGCAGCTGATGCTAGCCCTTTTGCATAAGAACTTTCATCTGCCAATTTTTTATTCCTCATTTCTAGTTGTTCTTTTGACTCTGTCAATGAAATAACTTTTTGCTTCAGCTCTTCAATCTCAGTGACCTGACAGATGAAAAGCAAGAAATCAGCTACAAACATCAAGTTATGCAGCAAATAAAACTGCTAAGTTGCTTGTACAACTTATACACTAATTTCCACCAGAATTCTCTCCCAAGGAAAATGTGAGTTCTGGCAATCATTATAATTTACGGTAAAAGGAAAACTTGAAGAAACTAAAACTGAATAATTTTATTTGCAATTAGTTAATTAGTTCAATAATTGATGAAAAGAAAGATCAACTATTGGCTTTCTCAGTAAATCATCTCAAGGAACAAAAAGGTCATAGGAAATTTATTTTATTCTCTATTTTGATGGAAGAATGGAATTTAAGAAAGTTTAGGTCAACAAATCAAACAGATGTACACTTTAGGTTTTATATAAAGTATTCTCCAAAAGATAATGTGAGGATTCTCCAAATCTTATCTCCCCACCAACCCCTCTACACATAATTTGAGCATGGTTTCCCACAAATCCATAAGATCATTCACCTCATATTTCTTGGTGAGACATGATTGAGCCAAAGAAACCACTTCGATGCATACAATGAAGAAACTAGGTAAGCGCAAGATAATGGGACTTGGGGAAGGCTGACCTCAAAGACAACATAAAAATATAGAATAGAATATATGCATACCATATATTTTACATTCTTGCCAACCACATATGTCCCTAGATCAGCACGATAGCCAAGTAGATATTGCTAAAAAAAATTTGGAACCTTATTGTTATTGAATGGGCTGGTTAGATTTTTGATAATTGTAGCATGAAGAGAAAGTCGACCCAGTGTGTCACTTTGGTTTCTCAAATATGTTTCCTAGAGATAGTGGACCTACAATACCCAGTCTCACCCTAGGTTTCACTTTTACAGATAAGATACAAAAATGGACCCTGTAGATTGTGTTTCTGATAAGATCTGAACATGACAGGATTATCTTATTTTTGCTACTTTCTCAAAAAAGTTTCTCCAAAGAACAGGAAGAGCACAAAAGGATATGATGTAATTTCATACTAACAATCACTTGATGACCTTAAGAACAAACCTGAGCTTGTTGAAGCAAATGTTCGTTTCTATCTTTTGTCACCGCAATTTCCTTTTCTGCCTGTAAACTTTTTAATTCAGAAAACTGCTGTAAGTAACTGGGTAAAGGACTATTATTTCTCAACTCTAGCACATCAGAGAGCTGCTGCTTCAAAGAGGCAACTGTTTCCTGCAATCCTTCACATTCACATATCTGATAGAAAGGAAAAGCCAAGTTACATCTTATTCTCAACTGATAAAGAAACAATTCAGATTTGGTGAAGGTGCATTTTGACCTTTTGGTTGAGCTGCTCCTGAATCACCCGATTGTCTGCAGCTTTAACCTGGAAAGAGGAAAGATAGGATAATACTTATCAGATAAAAATAAATAAAATCATATGGCTAAAAGGAGAACATGTGGAAGGATTATTGACTGAGAAGTTCCTAATAACCTGTGAAATTCTTGCTGTTCCATTTTGTATGCATAACATTTCAGGATATACGACAGATTATTCATATAATGTACATATATATCACTCAATAATTTCAATATATTGATCCTACTTTAGTGACTCGAAATTAATACCTAAAATCACCGCAGACAGAGGAACAGTAATTTCCCAAATAACCTTAAGATTTAAGTATGCTCAGGTCATTTTAATATCAACCGGTCATGAAAAATATCCTTATCATGCAGAACAAACAGTTCCCATATTATATCTCATATCAAATTTTGTATGATCACCTCAAGTTCAAATGATTTCTCGTTCAATTGTGCTGTCAGTTCCGCAATTGTCTGCAGCAAAAAACAACTCGGCTTAAAGATCGATTTAGAAACATAGACAAGCAGTTTGTGAAACCCATAAATGAAGCTAAACTTACTTGGGACATTTCCAATTTATCCATCTTGCTCTCTGAAGCCATAATGGAGTCTGTAATTTGCTTTTCCAGCAAAGCAATTTGTTCATTCTTTGCCTTGATTTCATCTCTCAGCCTCTTCATCTCCATCTTGAATACAAAAAGCACAAAAGGATGAATTTTCTAGGCCAAAAGAAGCTAATGGAAAGATGGATTTGGATATTGGAAACAACATAATACATGAATCTGTTCCTTTTGGGGATTCCTCGAAGCCTCCTCAGACAATCGCTTCAAAGCACTTGAATGAAGTGCCACCTCTCCAGACAAAATCTTCTGCTGCTCTCTTAAAAGATCAATCCGATCACTTGTTTTTATGCTAGTCTTGAAAACAAAAAAGGCACAGGAATTTAGGCCCATAGGCTATGCCTAATTCATCCTCATCCAAAAGAAATATTAATTAGCAAATTAAAAAGACCATCAGTATACCGAAGGAGTTTCTTGACCAAGGAAATTTTCATCAGGAACTTCTCTATCCGGTTGAACCTCAGATGGAAGATCAGTGGACAGAGAGCTGTCTGTAAGTAAAGGATTTGAAAATCTGGATTCTGCATGAAAATTGCTATGTTCAGCTTGGGGTGTTGAAGGTGTACTAATAGATTTTACTCCACTTGATTTATCACTGGTACTTGTCCCCATCCCACTTTCTCGTTTCTGGTGAAGGACACAAAGCATTTGATATGGGTAAATGAGACCAGAAAAATAAAGCAAACAGAAAAGAACACCAACACCAACTGAAAAGTGTCGATATTTTCAAAAGCATATCCAATAAGCACTTTTAATCACATATAGAAGCCAATATCTTGAGTCAATAACAGCAGATTCACCAATATATCACAGGTTTTAATTTTTCAGAAGAAAAGTCACATATACTTCATTGTTTTGATGATTCCTTCTGTTGATCATATTCTGTATGCTTCTATGAGCTGCAAAGATGACTGAAAAGCAAGTTTATGTTTACCCTTTCAAAGTGAAGTGAAGTGAAATGAAAAGAAGGAATTGAAATGACCCTCCATTAGTAACTATCATGCTAAGGTGCAGATCCTATTAAGATATTGACCAGGAAAAGTATACCATCAACTTGCATGGATGAATGCTCAGCATGAAAGGTTCTACATTATAACCACATCTAATGCATTTGTTAATTGAGTGTGTTACATTATGTTTCTTCTAAACTTTGTTTTGGCTCAAGGTAAATTCACAGGAAGCAATTTGGCATGTGTTTCAGAAATTATATTTTTCTGATGGTAAGTAGCGTGGGACTGAAGCATCCTCTTCAACTTAGGTAAATGAATCCTGTGAATTTCTGACCAAATCCCAGGTACTTGGAGTCGAATCCACTATTTGAAATCTTAACTAGCAACTTGGAAACTGCAAAAAGTTACAGGGCAACCCTGAGAGAATCCAGTTGTTTTCTTTGATAACAACAGTGTGGTAGTGCTGATTTGAGCTAGTGAAAATGCCAATGAAACCCAATTCAAGAATACAGAGCAAGAAGAAAACCTTAACCTAGCAAGAGATATCATACACACACAGAGAATCAGTTCTGATATACAAACAGGACAAGCGCTTAGAAAGGAATTAGAAAATATTACAAAAGGTGTTCTCCCACTCCCTTGTTAAATTTGAGGACCAGAGGAGTAGAAATAACAACTCTTATCCTTGGGCAAAGATTTTATTCAAACCCGGTTTTCTTTATTTCCCAATTAATAAATAAAGAGGCGATTTTTATGTTTGTTAGAAATCAGTTATTTTTGCATGTCAACAGTTAGAGGATTCCAGCTTCCTTGGCTTCGGGTTCTCAAAAGCTTATATATACATACATATATATATATATATATATATATATATATATATATATAAGAATCTGCTTCAAACCCAGAGGTTGTTGTTTGTACACGTGAAACAAATGGATTAAATTTGGCATAAACTAGTAAGATTCAACAACAACAACAACATTGCTTATGAAGATCCAAAAAATATATACCCGTAGCTTTAACCAGTTGAGCAATCCATGCTTCCGGGATTTCTTCTCCTCCTTAATTGTATCATCCGTGGTTTCATTGTTCCCTTCAATAGAAACGTACAACTCAATGTTTTCATCATCCAACATCAAGTCTCGCCTTTTGTATGGTAGGTATGCAAGCTGCATATTACAAATAACCAACTATAATCAGATCAAATTGAGTTGAGAAAGGGGGGGAACCTTCACACACAGGAATGTCTAAAAAAAACAGGCATCATTCTTATAATCTAGAAGGTGAAAAATTAGAAAGGTAGACAGATCAATTAAGTGATGGTCCAAAAGAGTAAGAAATTAAAAAAAAATTAATACAAATTTTTATAATACCTCTTCTTCTCCAAAGGAATGTCTCCTCCTTGGACCAGGGCGGTGAGGAAACCTTGATGTTTGTGAAGCTTTAGAGGAGACCAAAATTAACTTTGTCAAGCGTTGTATTCTGCTCAACAAAGCTGCTTTTGCTTCTTCTTCTTGTTCCAATCTAGATTGCAACTTGACTTGACCATCTTCTAGCTTTATACATCACATTAATACATCAAACCATTTGCAATAACTCAAGAAGAATAAGAAGAAAGCAAGGTTTACAGCTAACAAAAATAATATATCGAGCAATATCATGACATATTTTCAGTTGGAATCTATGTTGCACATTTACCTTTTCACAAGTTGGACGGTGCAGACACAAAATTCAGTAGAGATGTACATGGAAGAGTGAGGAATGTCTCTTTTAGATGGAGAAACATTAGATGCCAGCATGAAATGATTCCATGCAAGACAATAAAAAAGGATAGGATTTGGCCCGGAGAAAAGTATGTATGTCCAAGGCCAAATTGGACAGGGAAAAGGAAAAGAAAAATTAATAACAAAAGTAGGATTTGGAATAGAAATAATTTAACCAAGTTGGACTTGGATCCTTATTGCCTTGTGTTTGACTGACCAATAACCAGTATAAATTTAGTGTTGTTTAGCCATTGTATTGTGAGTCCACAAATTTATGCATATAGTGTACAAGTAGTGCTGCAAGCAGTGTGGTCCATAAGATTATTGTGTGTGTGTAGTACTTATTGTTTGACAGAGGTTATTATTATTAATACTTGTGTTTTTTATTATTTTATCGCCGATTGTTTTTGGATTAGACTTATGTCGAACCACGTAAATTTGGTTATATTCCTTTGACTCCTTTTTTCACAGTAGTTTGCATAACATTATCACCTACAACTCTCGTCCTACACACCCAAAACAATCAGAAAGTTTGTATGTGAAAAAAGTGGATTGCAAGATTCTTTATGTATATTTTTTAGCGTAATTATCAAATTGGTTAGGTATATAGAACAAAGTATTCAACAAGAAATCTTGGCCCAACACAATAAAGAATCAAAATGCCAGAAGTGAAGAACCTATATGGATTCTAAGAAATGATTCCTGTACTTCTTGCTTTTAAATTACTTTAGAGTCACAAAGGCTTCCATTAACAGTAAGTTCACATAGAAGTAACAGGCTGTACAAGTTTACCTTTTGTTTTAGGAGGACAATATCATCTTCCACCATATCCTTCAATTGCGGAACTGTCACAATCCCCCTCTTCAATTGTTCTAATTCTTCCTTCAAACAGCGTATCTCATTTTGATACTTCTTGATAAGGGATTTCTCATCAATAATCTGCAAATGAACGATTATTTCAAATTTCTCCGAACAAGAGCAATTTATAGATGCATACAATCTAAAGGCAAAGTACCTTGTTCTGTGCTGCTTGAATTTCAATGTGTTTTGCACGATGGGCAAATTTCAAAGTATTATGTGTCTCTTCAGAGTTGCTTGATGAAGGAGTTACAGTGCAAATAAGCTACAAGTTTATAAGATAGATAAATGGACAAGAAGGAGCCAGTTAGAAGAATGTGGCACTCATAAAGTGCAATTATGCAAGTAGGAGAATGTGACAAGCCACATATCGTGACAACAGATATATAAAAAGGAAAATTTAACACATACTGATACACGGCCATGACCACTTAATGAAGACTGAAGAAGCCTGGTCAGTTTAGAGTCCCGGTATGGAATATGACTAGCCCTCCCATCTGTCAACTTTGATATAACCTATATAAATCATAAGTAGCAAATCCATGATAAATTATCTATACAGATGTAAAAGAGTTTGAAATTATGAGTGGCAATTCACTAGACTATTAAATACAAGAATTGCACTCTGTGTGACATTTGTATTTAGAAAAAAAAAAATGATAGTTCATCAATCATCATTTAAAGCAAATGCCAATAAAAAATTATGTGTGATACCAGAGAGAGTGCATGTTACATATGCACGACAAGACATCTAACTTTTAAATCTTGACCCACTAGTCAATAGAACGATAGGCATGAGATTATCTTAAACAAAATCCTGAAAATTATAAATAAACTTTCAAACAACTTAAATTTTAAAAAAAAAACTCAACCAAGCTTTAATCCAATCTAGTTGGAAACATGAGCCAAGGAGATATAGACATAAATACGTAAATAAATCAGTCATTTTAACAGCTTAATCACTTTTGCTTTCCCATCTTACACATATTTGAGGCTTTATGTGAATTCATATAGGAGAAACAATTACAAAGAATAGAATATCAATAAAAATGATAAAGGTACTCAAATACATACAGATACACACTTCGTGACAAGCTTGTCCAACTATTTTGATATTAAACTTATTGTTGTTAAATTCTGAAACAAAAAATAGAGGCTGGACAAATAAAAAATATGTTCAAATCTAGAGTGGTTATAGAACAAAAGAACGGAGAGAATCAGAGGTCATATAAATTTTATCTAGTATTTTTGAACCGAATAATAATAATACATTACTTGTTAAATATTTTTTATAAAATAAAATTTAAAAAAAAAAAAGAATTTTGAATATTAGTGAATAAATATTTGAAAGGCTAAAAGCATAAAAATTTTATCTAGTATAACTAACAACTTAAATAAATAAGTTAAATAACCAGTCTTTAATTTTCATAATAACTTTTCAACAGTCATTAAATTACCCTTCCAGATATAATATAAAAAATAAAAACAAGTACACTTCAATAATTTTCTTCAATGCACATAAAATGAACTATGAAACCTTTAAACCCACCCTATAATTAATATAATTTTAGTTTTAACATTTATAGGTTCAAAATTTTTTCAAATAAATGAGTGTTCTTTTAATTTTTGTATTTCCAATTAACGTATATAAAAGGAATTTCGTTTTGCATAAATCTTATAATTATTACTTAATTATGTCCTTAACATCTATTAAACACTGAGGTTACATTTCTTTTTTTCTTTTTCCTTTTATTTTTTTAAGAAACTGAGATTATATTTCTTAAATGAATGAGAATGCAATTTATTATATTTATATTGCTTAATGTGACAAAAAAACCTGACAGTGAAGTAACCAAGACTTGAGTAGCTAGGTGGCATCTCGCCTTTGCTGTAAGTGAGGATGTAGGTTCAACTCAAAATTGTCAATTAAATGCAAAGGTATTGAACAGTTGAGTCACAGAGTTTTTACTAGTTTTGTGCCAGTTCAACCCTCCATTAAGCTCATTCAATGCTGGTTTTAACTAAAAGAAGGTCATAAAGGAGACCCAGAATGGACCAGCAGTCAGTTCCTATTTATCCCAGTGTTATTGGCTAGTCTGTTTTGGGTCCGAAAACATTGCAACTAATATAATTGCTTTAAAACAGTGAGATTGTAGGTGGTCAATCACATGGAAGATGCTCAGCTATTTATCTAATGATGAACAACAAAGGTGTATGAGTCCTCACAGTTCCAAGTGTTAGCAGGCTCTTATTAATGTAGGATCCTTCTTTCCGTCTTACACCAGTGGTCTCAGCTTTTGAACTTTCAGAACCTGCCAGATCGATGAGGTTCTGCAGGTATAAGTAAGATGTGGAGAAGTTAAAAACTATCACTGATATCAAGAGGAGTACATGTAAAAGAAACCAATAAAAGACAAGGTAATCAAGCAACAAGACCAAGTTCAAATTAGAAAGTAATCAGGTAAATAGTAATCAGCATACGAACACAAGTGATAGAAATTACCAGTTGAGACAAATTTACAGCTTCTCCCTCACTATTTTCTCCATATGGACTACTCTCTATTGTCTGTATCAATTTAGTTTTAGAAGTGATAAAAAGCAAAGAAATTAATGCACAGAAACATAAATAATTGATCATTGATAGTACTATATGGGCTACAAGTGCAACAATCAATTGTCATTACATCGTTCTTTGATTAAGATAGTGCAAGATTACCAGTGTAAATATTGTATGGCTCCGGCTGCTGAGTAAATTAAAATTAGTCGACCCAACATGCCTGTGTTCTGTAGCAAATAGAAAATTCCAATCACCAATCGGACAGAAAGAGATTTTGTAACTTCTGACAATTATTTGTATAAGCATTATGCTTTTCAATTTTCAGTTTGATCGACTAAATTATTCTTCTATTTCATGTCTTAAGGATCTGGTTCTTTAATTTTATAAAGATTCAATTTGATTACCTAAAAGGGGTACAAAGTTAGAATGGAGAATTGGGCCTGACTAACTGAAATGGACAGTATACATGGATAGAAGATTATGGAGGATAATATGAACCTACCTTATCCATCTGTTTACGTATGCTACATTATAAATACGTGTATCAAATATTTTGAATGATTCCAGGATGCTTCATAATCAGCATTCTGAAACTTGAGATCTAATGTATTGGAGAAGCCATCTAGGAGATGGAGTTTAACATTACACTATCTGATGAAAGAGCGAATGACTTGTTTAGTAAATGTTTGCTTTGTAAGAATCAAGGTAATGGGTGCAATCAATCTGGTGTTTGGCTATATATCTCTTGAATTAATTGGCTTCAGACATAAAAACTACAGATAGAGAGGATCTCAGTGTTAGGCAAGACACAAGGAGATATGGTTTGGCATTTCTTGGCCACTCTGTGGATTACCTGCAGAGAGAAAAATAGGAGAGTTTTTGAGAACATCGAAACCCCTTCAGACTTTTAGATGACAGTGAGAATAGTGCTGACTGGAGCAATATTTGGTTATAAATGAAAAAACAGAACTGAACGATAAAATATAATTCAGTTATTTCAATTTGGAGAATTTTAGTTTTTAGTTCAGCTAATATTTTGATAAACTTTCAAGATTTTGATACCTCAAGAAATTGTAACCAAAATAAATAATTTTTCCATTGAATATATATATAATGTATGTATCTACATGTATCTGCATATTCAAAACTTTCTTATAATACATAGCCCATAATTATTTTTTAATTAACAATGTATAACTTAAAATTGTGATTTTTTATCAATAACTGAACACTTATGAACTGGAGCACAAGGGGATCTACATAGGACAACATATTGCCTGGTCATGTCCTATTTAGACCATATGCTCCAGTTCGTCAGTATGTTATGGTAGAGGGTGCTAAAAGGGGTAGAGGTAGACTTAGACCCGCTTGGAGGGAAGTTGTCTCAAAAGATCTACTTCTTGACATTAGTCAGACCTAGGTATGGATAAAGCAAGCAGAAACAAAGGATCCATATAGCAGACCCCAACTGGTTTGGGATTAAGCATAATTATTGTTGTAACCGAATAACCAAATTAAATTATGCTGGATTGGTTTCTAAAGTATTTATTTCAAGTTCAGTTCCTATTTACAGGGTTTCAAAGATTTGATTAGTACGGAAATGTGTTCAATCATCCAAATGCTCACTTCTGAGTTAGAATGGTGGTTCCATACTTCAATTTTCTTTTCAAAAACGAACTTGTTTGGATCACATAGCTTGTATTAATCTCGTAAACAGTTTTTTCACAGATTTAGTGCATGCTCATGCCAATTAATGATAAGTAATAATGTCGAAGAGTGAAAAGTGAAAGCCCTCCATATGATATGACATGAGAGTTACCTTCTCCAGCAGCTATCAGAGAAAGTGCATGAGCAGGGGATAATACAACTTCTTCCTTTATTCCTTCAACAAATGTTCCCTGCAGTGTTATTATTATTTATGAAAAATGCTTCCGCAAAAATATAAATGATGTTTTGATAAATTATTTGATGACATCATTTGGGGAAAAAAATAACAATTTGGGAAAAAAGAATTACAATTCTACAAATAAGAATTGAAATTTTGCACGCTTTGGCATATACAAGTCAAAAAGAAAAGCCTATTTCTAACCTCACACCAAGATTCAGCTGGTTGAGAAGAACTTCTCCTGACTATTTCAGTAAAAAGAATTAGTAACTTGGAGAATACTAGGCCCCAAAATCTCAGGTGAAACAATAAAATCAAGCTCCTTGGCCATTTTTAATGCCTTCTTGGTCTTCTATGAATAACAAAACTTATAATGATTACTTGCGCAAATATTGAGGTCCACGTCTTCCTTTTCTCCTTTTCCTTATCACTTAGCATGTGGATGGAGGGGGCGATGCACATTTGGGATTCAGATTTTACTATGATGCTTAAATGCTATGAATATTCATTAGGTCATAATGGTGCCTCAATTGATAGCTTATAAAATTTATCCAGCATCTTTCCCATGGCAGTGATCAACAAACACATAACTAAATGCCTGCCTAAAATAAAGCGCTGCCAAGCACCGGTAGAAAGAGCACAACCTTGTGGCACTCCAAACCCAATGACTATTGAAAACAACACACCTGTAAAATCTGAGCCTAAACTTTATTTGTAAGCTTAAGAAAAGTTTGCAAACCAACAAACAAAACATGACCCAAACAAAGAAAAGTGAAACTAAAGCATCTGGAAATTCCCAATCTGCCTAAAGAGTCAATCATAGTTGCACTTGCAGCACAAGATTTGGGCAGATACTCAAGGTTGCAATCAATGTTGCCATGCCATCACCGTCATTACACAGACAGGATTCCCTATCACAGGTGCAGGTTGGTTTGTAAAGAACTTGATATCAAGAAGGATGAGACTTGTCATCTTAACCATTGTTATGTAGCATCTTGAGAACTTCTTTCATCATATACTTCTTATTTATAATGATGATGACCATTACCGCAACTTTGCTACATATTTGATAAACCAACTCATACTGAGGCCCTAAACTGCAAGATCACAAAGAGTATCCATTATCCTTCACAATTAGTTGCAGGCAGTCATATCCATTCTTGATTCAGCACTGTCATTCAGATACAAGTGAGGTTAAACCTTCAGCAGGTTGTACGTGATTCAATGAAACTAGCTGCATGGTGCAACTTATGCTTTTAATTTCAATAATATGATTTTTGAGCATAAAAAGTTGCATCTAGCTGAGACACTGGCCTCTCAACAAATACAAGTCTGGGTATAAAGTTATATAGAGGATCCAAGGGTTCATAAGCGGCAAAATATCTTATTTGAGAGTCAGACTCAGCTTAGACCATCTTCAAGATTGAGACACAAAGTTTGCATGTCCAACTTTGTACTAACATGATCACATTGAACTGCAAATAACAGATCAGAGGCATAATTCAGAGAGCATGGTGTCACCAACTGGAACCTTTCATGAACTAAGAAGACACAGAACCCAACTGTATGCCCAAATCTTGTGAGTTACACAAACAAGTCAATTTCATCTCTTTGGCCTACCTTTCCTCAATATCAAGCCATAGAACCAGACCAAACAATAAAGTTCACACCTATCAGGACTTGGGAATAGCCACAGATAAACTTTGTTGAGAGGATTCATGCCAAAGGGAAATGTCAAATGTAATTGTATAAATATGCCCATGATAGCTGTTGGCAATATGCTGTGTTTTAGGATTGTATTAGTTCACCAATTCATCAGTAGTTATGATGTCTAAATTAAAAAAAAAAAAAAAAAAAAAAAAAAAAAAAAAAAAAAAAAAAAAAAAAAAAAAAATAAAGGTAAAGAAACCAACA